>CAOKZL010003392.1:0-99822 GCA_948472985.1 Iguana delicatissima | reverse complement strand
GGGAGGACCGGCCAGCTCTAAACTGCAAACCACAGGATTCCATAGGATGTTGAAAGTGGAATAATCGTGCTGTAAGAGCGTAGTGCAGAAATGACCTAAGGTTGGATGTGCATCTTTCAAGAGTGCTTCACTTCTGTATTTCTGCATGGCACTGACTAGACTGTCTTTGTGGTCCCTTCCACCTCTAAGATTCTGTGACTCCAAGAGGTCACCTGAGATAGTAGATTGTGCTGTTGCTCTTTGTGTCTTCAAGTTAAATCTGACATATGGCAACCTTATCTTAGAGTTTCCTTGGTAACATCATTCAGAAATGGTTCACCATTGCCCTCTTCTCAGAGTAAGACAGTGTGACTTGCCTAAGGAAATCCAGTGGGTTTTGCAGAATGGAAATTCAAACCCTGGTCTGCACACCACAATGCCCTTCTCAGCAAGACTTATCTCATTTACCCATGGATAAGAACAGGAATTAAACCTGGGATCCAATCTTTTGAGCAAAACCATCTGTACTGCATCTCTAAGCAATGGCCACAGCACCCCCTCAACCTTATTGCCCTATTGTCAGGCATCAGTTATCATAAAAAGTCAGCAAAGAGTTAGCTATTTATTTTTTTTCTTGTATTTGTATTGCCAGAGAAGGAAAAAGATGTTTGATGTACTTTCTGCCTTATGTACCAATCTAACTTGGCTAGAAAATAGTGTACTTGAAGGGAGGAGGCACTATATCTGCTGCTTTGCCTCAGGTAGCAAGATGTCTTGGGCCAGCCTTGATCCTATTGAATCAAATCAAAGGTTACTTATTTGTATGACTGGATAGGGTGTGAACTTTTTCTGTTTCATTTCATCTTCCCTCATTTCTGTGGCCTGCAAGAGGAAGCTTGCAAGCTGTTTTAATACAATTCAAGACAAAAAAAGATGTATCTAGTACTGAAGAATCAAGAAAAGGCCCTTCTGCCAGGGGTGGAGAAAAAAAATTCCATGGTAAGTTTAAAAATGGAGTTCAGTACTTCCCTATGTCCTCAAGTCATGTTTTCTAGGTAAATTTTCTTCTATTTCTTCTAAAGCAAAGGGGATGGCTTATAGCCATTTGGACATGCCTCTTCTTTCCTTGATGTCTTCTTAATTCTCCATTAAGTCCCACAGTAGGTGCCTTGGTGACCCACTGACCTCCTTTTCGAGCACTTGAGAATCAGCTAGTAAAGAATGGTTGCTATGCAAGGACAGAAGACAATGTGTGCTGGAATGGGGTACTTGAGATGGGCAAGATTTTGAAAGATCATTAATTATATTTGACCCTAAATGGTCACCAGAATATCAGAATGTATAGACTGGTTAAATAGCTTGCAAATAAGACACCTTTATGACTTATATTAACTTAGTATTCTCTGTATAATGTTACTTATTAATAATTCTGACTTATGGTGACCTAACTGTAAGGTTCTCTCAGCAGGATTTGTTCAGAGTGGATTTGCCTTCCTCTGAGGCTGAGAGTGTGTGACTTGCCCAATATCACTGAGTGGGATTTCATGGCTGAGTGAGGATTTAAATCCTGATCTCCCAGAGTCTTAGTCTAAAACTCAAACCACTATACTACACTGACTCTAATGTTACTTCTATGTTATTTCAATTCACATGGAGGACAATAGTTTTTAGTAGTCTTTTATAACCATGTTTTGAAATCCATGATAGTTCATAATATGATTGTAAAATTATGTTTTTGCAATTGATGATAGTACATGAAATTCATGATAGTACTCAAATATTCTCGAACTGTGAGGTGGAGTCCCAAAACAAATAGCATGGGGCAAGACACCAGGAAAAGTGAGGAAATGCTGGCCAGGTAGGAATCTACCAAGGAAAATTAAGGCTAAAGCAGACTGCATACCTTCCAGCATTTCACAAATGAAAACCAAGACATACGTGGCCAAGCAAGATTAGTGTGGTCAAGGTGGCAAAAGTCATTATTAAAAAAAGACAGACAAGCTAGGGGAGGCTGCAGAAGTTTCCTTTTGCCGGATTAAACTGGGAAAGATGAGATTCCACCCCACTCCTCTCCCTCTTTCTGAGTTAATTGAGTACAAACTGCTTTTGCACTTTGAACTCAGCATGCAGCAACTGAAGTAAGCTGAGGACAAGAGAGAATGTGACAGCAGGAGTAAGAAACTGAGGCAGTTTAAAAGCAGCTGTAAAAAGGGAACTGTAAAGGTTTGAGACTATCCCTGACAATTTGGGACAGTTGGATGGTATGTGACTGCCAATCCCAGCTGGAGTAGAACCAATGAACAGTGAATTATGGTATGATATAGTATAATATAATGCAGCAACTAAATTTGTATAAATGTCATTGTTTCAGTGGGTCTGCTCTAGATAGGACCAGTAATTAGCTTTAAGCCCAAATGTCCCTGCTAAAAGATTACAACTGATCCATAATGAATCTGGGGGAGTTCAGCTTCTGGCCCATTCTGATGATGTGATTTGGACAGAAAGCAGTAGGAAGAACTGCTGCTTTGTTTTGACACTTCCAGATGTGTTTCTTTAGGAAAGAATCATGTGAGCTCCTCTTCCAGTACCAAACAATGAAGAGTCCCGTGGCACATTAAAACTAACACACTTAGAACTGAATAAAGACCAGAGTCCATAGATCCAACAAAGATCTCTCTCCTCCACCTCTCAGATAGATGGCTACTGCGTAGAGTTACATGTGTGCTGGGAAAGGGGGGTAGGCAGTAAGTTTAGAAAAGTCAGTAGAACTGAAAAGATGTGAGAAACACTAGACTAATTTTTTAAACTTGTAAACACAAGACAAATGTTGTTTGCCTGGTTGTCAGTAATCTAAACGCAGTAAGACTTTTTTTAAAAAAAAAATCTAAGATACAGTCAGAGTAAAAGATACATACATAAATATGCATACCAGGGTGACATTAGCTTTCCTTTTACTGTAAATCACCATAGCATAAGGGTACAAGCCACACAGAACTTTTCTCTTGGCATCTGTGGATTTCCAGTCCTAACCATCTTCCACAAGTGGTCCAACACTGCAGTTGCCTTTAAATCTTACATTTCACCACACCTCCTGGCTTGGGGGCAGGGGAACCAGACTCAGTTTGAAGCAGCCATGTATTTCTTCTCTACAAACCATTTCTCCAGGTGGATTCCTTCACTGCTTAAGGGAGCATGCAGAGGAAAATAGGTTTCCATCTGCACCTCATGCCTCCCCACTACCACCCCCCCCCCATTTAAATGAAGAACATGGGGAGTTCCTTCTCTCCTCTCTTCTCTGTAATCTGTCTTTTATAAGAATAACCAGCCTAGTAGAAACCAACGTTAGGTGGAGGAGACCTACCTGAGAAACAGTTATATGTGTGCCTTCAAGTTGCCTGTTAATTTACAGAGGCCCCATGAACTTCGTAGGATTTTCTTAGGCAAGGAGTACACAGAGGTGGTTTTATCAGTCTGAAATACAGCCTACAGCACCTGGGATTCTTTGGTGGTCCCCCACCCAAATACTAGTCAGAGTGGATCCTTCTTAGCTTCCAAAATCAGACGGGAACCGGTGCCCTTCGGATATTTAGTCCATTGAGAATCAACTATGCCCATCAGAAACTTTTGACTCCATCATGAACCATTTGGCCATTGCTTCTCCTCCCGCGCGGAGTCATCTGTTCCAAGGAAAACTGCACATGCCTCCACCGAGTGGGCCAGAGACGTCACCCCACCAATCCGCCCTACTCAGCATCGCCCCGCACCAAAGGGGCATCGGAAATCCATCCTGGGATGGAGGGTTCACACGCGGGAACCGAGACGGGCCCTTCTGTTCCCCACCCCCTTGCCCTCCCCGGCCGCCGAGCGCGGGGCTTACCCTTGGTGCCTGCCTCGGATGCGGCTGTGATGCAAGATCTGTTGGTAGGGGGTCCTGGTGGCAGCCCACGACACGGCGAGCCACAGAGCCAAGGCCAGCGCGCACAGGAGGGAGCGCATCGCGGACGCGGCGGCGAGGAGGCGCTCGGCCGAGAGGGCGGCGGGGCGGCAGCCACGGACCCCGGAGGCGGCGGGAGAGCGGAGCGAGCCGGGAGAGCCGCTCTCCGAGGTGGGAGCCGCGGCTAAATAAGGGCGTGAAGGGGGGGCCGGGAGGGGGCGGGGACAGGCCCCGCTCGGGCGATGCTCCGCGGAGGGGCGGCGGCGGCCCTGTCCCACCTCCGGGCAAGCTTCCCCAGAGGACCGAGGGTCGAAAACGAGGCAAGGGCGAGAACGGAGGGGCGTGGACCGAGCGGGGGGGGGGTGTCAGCTGAAGTTTCGCGCATCAGCCCTCGGAGCGAGTCCGGGGACCTCTGGAAACCGCCTGATCGCCTCCCTTCGGGAGCTTGCAGGGAGAGCCGGCTTAAGATGTGAGCTGACACTTTTTAAGCAAAAAAAATCAGGTTTTTCAAAGGCGCGCTCTCTCTCTCGCTCGCTAGCCAGCCATTTCCGCACTAGCCTATTGTAGCGCTATTATTCCACTTTCAACGTCCTATGAAATTCTGTGCAGTTTAGCGCTGTTATTCCACTTTCAACATCCTATGGAATCCTGGAGTTTGCAGTTTAGGGAGCGCTCCTCCCTAAACTACAAACTCCAGGATTCCATAGGATGTTGAAAGTGGAGTAATAGCGCTATAACAGGCTAGTGCGGAAATGGCCTCTCTGCCCGCTCGCCTTTTTGCTGAGCACTGGGGAGAGGGCTGCAGCCCAGGATGTCCTGAAAGCAGGGGGGCAGCCACAGGGAGTGCAAATCGAGATTGTTGCCCCCGATAAGGATTCTGAACTCCCCCTCGCGCAGTGAAAATGTCCTTCGGTCCCCAAATGTTTAGCATGGCAGAAACTTAAAATTTCCGTTGCCTATTTAGCAATAGAGTTTAGGCATCCGAAGAAAAGAGATAGGTATAATTATTACCGCAAGAAAGTCTGGATGCGAAGGGTTTTCAGATTTTCTCTGCGATTGGGGGTGGAAGCTGAAGAATTGGGGACAGAAATCTTATTTGGGGGGCAACGCCCTCCTTTTGCCCTTCCTGCAAGGTTAACATTCCTGCAAGGCTACCAAATAGCTATTTAATGCGTTATTCTTGAATTTCTAGAGATGGCGGGGCTGGGGGAGAGACGTAATACGATTTTCCAGATTTATACGCCAAAGCTTCATGGCTGCCTTTGGCTGCTGTGCACCTTGACGGGTTGGGGAAGATTGCTGCTCAGGCAGCAAAGAGTCTCGGCTTAGCCCCATCTCCAGCTCTTCTGTCCTTGTTTATATACAAAATCCCTGTTTCTGGCGCAAGTTTCGAAAATCTCAGACTCGCCTCTCCCTTTCGACCGTGCCGGATCAACACCACCACTTGGGCAGAACTGATTTTCCCCTTCGCGGAGAATATGCATGGACTAAGAAGGACAGCCGGGTGACACCCCCCTCCTCTGAGTCCAAGGACTCAGCAGCCTCAGAAACAAGCCACATTTTCTGTTTAACTGTCTTAAGATTTTGTTGTTACATAGTCTAATCAGGGAAGGAGCCCCTCAGTCTTCTCTTCTGGGTCAAGACGCAAGAGCAAAATGATGGAAAACACCATTCAGTAGTAGGTGATTTGTGCAGGACAGGCACAGCTCAGCGCCAGCGAGCATGCTTTGTCAGCTCACACAATCTCAGAGGATGGAAAAGTTACTTTTTTGGACTACAACTTCCAAAATCACCCCCCAGCAGAGCCAGTTACTGCAGAATAATGGGGTTTTTTGTTTGTTTGTTTTTAAAATCCAGTCTGTGCAAGATACAGCTAGGAGCAAAGGCCAAAACGGTACCCTCTCCATGCCCTGTATAGGAATAGACTAAACTGACTGTGAAACCTTCCTTCAATACTGGTGATGGGGAATCTGTTTTTTTATCTTTCTGTCTCACACCACATCACAAGAATTCTGAGCAGCTCATGATAAAATCAGTTTGAACCATTTAAACTGGAAGAGAAAAATATATAAAAACAATAAAAGTAAATATTCTAAATATTCTATTAAATGGTTGAATCATTTAAAAAGTTAAAGCAATATGAAATCATGCATGTATCCATATTGGATGAAAACACTAGGCCCCAAAGGCTTTTGTTAAGAGCAGAGTTTTAAACTGGCTCTGGAGTAAAGCCCGTGTTGGTGCCAAATGGGCATCCAAGTGGAGAGCATTCTACAGTTATCATCAATTATACAAGTGAAATACACTTCCACATTACATGTAAGGGCAGCAGCCAGTTTGAGAGGTGCAGGAGAGGTGATGTGGCATTGTCCTCCAAAAGAGTGAATGCAAAGGAGGATTAGGAGAAATAGAGGAGCTGCCATTCATACCCTCCATCATTGGCCACCTATAGTAGTTGCCTTACTATGCTTAATGGTAAGGATGCACTGAGCCTGGGAATTTACAATATTAAGATGAAAAGTGGAAGCAGATAAGACTCCCTAAGGTATTCAGCTGATTCCAGTAATGTATTGGGATGCTGGGAAGGAGAAACGGGCTGAGGAAAGTAGATCCGCCACTGGTGAAAGCATAAAAATCTGGCTGCTCCTCAGCTCTGCCTGTTGGTGAAATGCTTAGGTCATTTGGTCAGTGGACACCAGCGGGAGAGAGAAACATAACTGCTTTAAATGGAACAAAGCTTGAAAATTGTTTCAAATATGTATTAAAAACCAAAGTGAAAAGCTTTACCTAGTGATTGGAGAAAAAAATGATCTCTCTTAAAACTATCCTAGTACCTGGTGGAACCTGATCTGAATATCTGCAGCCGCTCTCTACTTTCTGTTGTCAGACTGTAACAAGTGATGACTCCACAGGTTGAACATCAGCCACTTCACTTCCTCTTCATCAGTCCTTGCTTTTTTTTGCCCTCAGGCCAAATGAAGAGTTCTGAAGAACTTCAAAGCCTACATAGTATTGTGTGAGTTTTGAGCCAGTATAAACTTGAGTTGACCTCACTTTGCATTTGAGTTAGACTAAATTTTGCTAACTCATAATTCTAAGGAAATCATGACTAACATTTTAGTGGGAAGTGGAAGTGCAAAAATGGCTCATTCACTACATGAAAGGGGATGTGAATTTTGGTCTTCCTGATACAAGTCCACACCTCTTACATTCTAGTCCAGGGAGTGAGCAGAACGTAGATTGTGGTCTAGTGACAAATCTTTGAAACAGACTGGCAAGGATTCCTAAATCAAAATTATTTAAAGATCACAATAACAGAATGACACTTGGGGAAAAGGGGAGTATAAATAAAATGACTGACTGATCAATTGACTCCTGCATCCCAATTAAGCTACAAAGGGGGGGCTAAAAGTGAGGGTGATAACCAGGAATGTGTGAGAGATATGCATACGCTATTCAGTTCTGGTACTCAACAAATTCTTGACTTCTGAGTGTTGCTCTTTTGCCTCAAGTTCTGACTGGCAAATCCAAGGCCTCCATCAGAGTCAAAGCAAGCCTCTCACATCTGTCCACCTGCCTGCGCTGTAGTCCACTTTGTAACTTTATTATAGAACCCTTCCTACATCCGTGGCTCATGACAGAACACATGTTTTTCATGTGGAAGTTTGCAGGTTCAGTTCCTGGAATCTCCAAGCAATGCTTGAAATCCTAAAGAGCCATCACCAGTCAGCCTCTACCTTACTGCACTTACAGGGATCAGTGGTCTGGCTTAGTATAAAGCCAGCTTCCTATATTCTCCTCTGATTCCATTACATATTTAAAGTAACAATAAGGCAAATAATACAAGAGGCAAATGATGAAATTATGAAAAGGCCATCTTAAAATATGTAAGATCAACAACTGACATTTCTTTGTACATACACAAAGAAGAAATCAGTGAAAGAGAAGATTGGACCATCAGATGACAAGGGAGTGAAAGGTGTGGTGTACAAATGAGAACAGAGAGGCTGTGGAGAAGCTGAATGAAATCTTTGCATCTGTCTTTACCACAGATGAAGTAAAACAGATACCCATGCCTGGACTGACATTTTCTGGGAGAAATGAGTAAAATAGATGTGATACGAGTTGACATCTAGAGTTGGCTTATCAACAAAAAAAGCAGGGGGATGAAAAGAACAGGTCTGGACAGTAACCACGCAAGAGTTCTTAAAGAAATCAAATGTAAAATTGATGGTTCCCTAACAGAAGATATACAACTTGTAATGGTGGTGTTTAAAGTGGGGATCTTTTTGGGAGCAGGGATAAAATTAAAGACCATGTGTTTATGGGATAATTGATGGAAAATGTTACAAGATGTTAAATTATCAAACATGTAAGTGAACCAGTCTTTCAAAAGAAGAATCAGCAGAGTGACAGCAAAAGAAAGTTCTTTTGAAATTCTTTTAGGGTGTCAACAAGTATGTAGATTTAGATGGTGTTGTTTACTTGAACTTCCACATGGACTGCTAAATTATTAGCAAGAAGCCACAATCCATCTTGCTCTTGTTTCTTGATGCAGTTAGTCTTAAAGTTGCTACCACATTTCTTTTTTCCCCTTCTTCTGCCTTCCTCCTTTTTATGCTGCAATAAACCAACATGGCTACTTTGAAAACTGCCACAAGATGTAGTGATGGCCTCAGTCTTAGATGGTTTTTAAGGAGGACTAGGCAAAATCATGGGCCATAGGTCTGCTAGGTGAGTGGCTATATAGATTCAAAAGCATATAACCCTAGGGCATCAATGTTTATATTTTTAAAAAAGTGGATTCATAGCAGCCTAGATAGATGGGATCCCTCAGCCAACCCTGACTCAAATACTTGAGGACTTTAAAAGCCAAAGAAAACAATTTGAGTTGAGCCTGATAATACAGTTAGAGTGGGTGCAGCTAACAGAAAACTAGCGTACTGTGATCTGACCAGGGGTGTAATTAGGGCACACAAAATGAGGACATTGTCCCCCAATAATGACCCATAATGAAATTTTCCTTTAGTCTCCAAATTTCTAAAATTTTAGAGAACGAGACACTGAAGGTCAGTGACATGTTGAACTCATCTATTTTCTGCTTTGCTAACAGTGCCTGCACTTTTTCTGTAGATGCTGAAACTGTATGCCTAAATACTCAGCTGACGT
Organism: Iguana delicatissima; assembly: GCA_948472985.1. Taxonomy (NCBI): domain Eukaryota; kingdom Metazoa; phylum Chordata; class Lepidosauria; order Squamata; family Iguanidae; genus Iguana; species Iguana delicatissima. Next base: position 90,740 of record CAOKZL010003392.1, on the reverse strand, counting down.
TTTATGTTGCTGCAATGCTAGAAATTTGGGACCTGAAGGTCCAAAAGTTGAGGAGATCCTTATTTGGGAGGGTGAATGCCTGCACTGCATATAGCGACACTCTTGGATCTGACTTTCTGACCCAAGAAGTCCTTGAGTAGCCACATTCCACACTAGCTGAAGTTTCTGATACATTTTAAAAGTCAGTCATACAGTTATAACCTCTACATGGTCTTAAGCCTAAAGCACCGGCAAACAGAACAACTTTCATTCACAGAAGAGGTTATCACAAGAGAAAAGGGACAATCCTCTTCATTTGAGATCACTTCTCTTTCCCACAGCAGATCTCAGCCCCATCTACAAAACTATTTTGATGCATTACCTAATCCTTCGTAGCAGTTTTTAGGAGCATGCAGGAGGTAGGAAGAAGTCAGTAAAAATGGCCTCCCTCTTTCCTCCAGTTGGGATGTCTCGTTGTAGGAGTTCAGTTTACAGGAACTCTGGATCCAAGTTACAGCTTCTTTATTTTTACTATTATCCTTTATTTTTGCCAGTCTGGCACTTCTGGGCAGATGACAAAGATTAAAAGAGATACACATTGAAAATTCACATCATGCAAAAGTTCATATCATAATTTAAACTAACAATAGCATTAAAAGCAATTAAAAGCATCACCATCAAATAGAAAACAAGAAGTAAACAGTGCAACACATTCTGAAACAGCCTTTTTCTCCTGAGCAATCAGGCTGCATAAGGCCAAAGAGATAGGTTAAATATTAGCAGGGAACACAGGCCTGGGATCTTCTGTGCTAGCCCTGCTGAACATACTGAGAAGGATTCAAGAGTGTTTGTGCTGGATTGGGTCCAATGATACAAAACCATATCCAGGACTGCAGTTTGAATTTGCAAGATCTCAAGCCAAAGTCCTGCCCAACACGCAGGACAGTTTTTCAGTGCAGACATTACTATAGTATTTAAACACACACACATGCTAAAGCATTCTCTTCAGGAATGATTTTATGCATGGTCCTAGAGGAATACCCTGTCCATTGTCTCACTTCTTCAAATAGGCTAGAAATGTTGACTATCTGCACACAGATGTAAACATGCTTTTATACACATTTTCAAACCATACAACAGCCAAGAAATGACAGCTGTTCCAGTACAAGTCAGGAAGCAGATTTCTCCCAGAGGTAATCCTGGAGCCAAACAGAAGAAGCCTTTAGCAATGATAAAGCATTATTATTTGGAAAGCAACCCTGGCTTTTTTCCCCCTTCTGTAAGCAAAATTTGAAAGTGAATAAATGATGTAACTTTTCTTATTTTATTTGTTTGTTTTTTTGTGCACCATGAATGCTGCTGTTCTTGTACTGGAACGTGCGTAGGACAGCCCAGCAGTTACTAGCCATGTTTAATGAATATCTAGGCCCTTTTCTCTCCTGTATCCCTGAGTAGGGGGCACCCCTATCATGAGATAACTATTTCAGGTATCTGATTTGTGATGCATGGTTAATCTATTTCTGTTGATTTTTTCCCCCCCAATGAGCAGGAGATATCTTTTGTGGGATTTTCTACCTCAAATGCCAGAGTAACTCGGTTGGCCTTGGACACCTTGATTTGTGGATGGCTGATGGTGGATGATATGTAGCTGTCCTGCCTCAGGAAAGCAAAATATTTTGCACTGGCTATAGGAACAGCAGAATAATAGTCATGAATGAAATCTCCCATGGTGAATCAAAGTTGGGTGGACATAGTGGTTGGAATCATGTTATGCAGGTGTGACCTCCCTAACAGAAGCAGCTGAGCATTTTTGTCTGAGGCAGAAATGGCTCCAAGGACAAGGAAAGCAGAGTTGTATATGTGATTCCATGGCACACGTGGGTGTGCCTGCATGCACATTTGGTTGAACCTTTAGGGGTGCATTCAGTTGTGCAGCGTTGGCATTCAACACAATCAATGCATAACACCATAGGTGAAGATTTATGCTATGAAATCCTAACGTAGATCTCACACAGCCGGGGTTCAGCTTTTATGGAGCATGCACAGCAGGGGTGGGAACTCTTGGGGAATAATTTTTGGCTCTTCCCAGCCCACGGTGGGCCACACCACCACTGTTTTCCAGAGCAGAAATCACTTCTGAGTGGGTTGGTTGGAAGTGTGATTTTCTGCTGTTTTAGGGAAGCAGTGGAGAAACAATGCTAGAACCTTACATTGACTCTCAAGAGTAATGTATTGGCTAAATAGATATTTTTAATTTGACCTTGAGCCTCTGGGGGAGTAATGGGGTGCATGGGGGGCAATGCTTGCATGGACGCCTCCCTGCTGCATCTACCTTTGAGTCTTGATTCCTTTCCCTCAACTATACAAAGAAGAGCCACAGTAATTTCCACAAAATATGATATGTCTCTTCTATTTTTGTTTCTCTTTGTGCTTCTTAAACTCTGTGTTGAGGGGATGGGCATTTTTCCTCCAGTGTACCAGGGACTGGTATCATATTTGTGCACAATTGGCTACATCTGTTTCTTTCTTTCCTGAAAACTCTCCAGGGACCAGCAGCTGAGGGTTCATGAGTTCATAACCCATGAGTAGCACTGCCCTAGGCTTCATCCACACTACATAGTTATAACAGTTTGATACCACTTAAACTGCCATGACTTCATTTTACAGAATACTGGAGTTTGCATTTTAGTTAGTTTCTTAAGATTCTCTACTAGAGAGCTCTAATGCTGTAATTCAAGAGAGTGGGTCAGAAAATTCCAAATCCCTCACTGAACTACAAATCCCAGGTTTCTATAGGATGGAGTCACGATATCAAACTGTATACCTGAAGTCTGGCTGTACTCCAGATTTTGTAAGATGTGTAGCATGCTTTATTCTCAGTCAAGGATCCTTCCCAGAGATCTGAGAGGCTCAGCATTCATGATGGGCACCAAATACATTTTGTGGTATACCTCTAACAGTCTTTAACTATGAGCTACACTGGTTATTTGAATGAGAAGCTGGTTTGCAAAATCAAGGTTCTGGTACAACATCTTGTAGCTGCTGTCTATCTCTAGAAAGTAACGATTATGTAAAATTTCATGCTTTCCACATTGTAAAAGTGAACTGTCCAAACTAGACTAATATATGTATCTGTTGGATTTTTTATGAAGTTTTGATGAACTTTTCAGTTTCAAACATGCTTGCAGTAGTGTATGCATTAGAGGAAACTGCACACCAAAGGTGTATTTTATGGGAGAAATAAATGCCAAACTATGCATTTTATGCAGAACTTGGAAAAGTAGTCTTTTGGACAACATCTTTCAGAATCTTTCAGGCAACATTGGCCTGCTGCGTGGAGGATCCTGGAGGGAATTATCCAAAAAAGTAGTTTTTCCAAGCGCTTATTCTATAGGGGCAATGTCTACAATTTTAATATAAATGTAAATTTTCACATCATTGTCATCATCATCATCACCATCATCATGATCATGATGATGATCAGCAGCAGCAGGAAGTGATGGGGAGCCATATCTGATTTATGTCTGGTTTTTAAAACGCCTTTTCTGGGCCTAAAATAGTCCCAGGGAGGAGAAAACCTGGTGAAAATGCCCTCCCATTCCCTAGAGAGCATATGGGGGCAATTTTTTGAAACTTGTGGAATCTGAGGGCCACGAAAACAGTGCATTGGGCCTGTGGGCTGCACTTTGCTCCCCCTAGTTTATAGGGACACTTGTGCAAGGATGATGGTGGTGGTGGTGGTGGTGGTGGTGGGGATGATGGTGAGCATCATCATGAGCTCTCTTTTTCCCATAGTTTCTAGCCATATCCACTGTGAAGTCCACATGAGAAATATCCTTGAAAGTGGCATGGATGAATGGATTGCATCTGAGTTCATGATTTCCCGGCTAGCTTACAAATTCAGTGTTGTGAACTCAAGCCGTTTCAGCAATAGCACAGAAACGACCTCAGAGAAATATTCCCTGTTATGATGAGATGTTGTAGTGTCTTTGAATTTTTGCTTATGCCTTGTCACCCAAATACACCCAGGATGTGAAGTGTCGGTGATATGTTGTTTTCCAGCCTGAACATGGCAAGAGCACATGTAATGATGATGTATCCTTTTCTGATTGCTTATTATAATATCTGTTTTGTTTACAATAGTAAATTGACAGGAAGCTGCAGGCAGAGGCAGTCCCATCACATATACATGGCCTTTCAGCCCCACAAATAAAACCTAAATATCTGTTACAGATGCAGGTTCACCAAATGTTTGAACAGAGGGAGAAAACATAGCTTTTGCAATCTCTTTTTCAATATCACTTGCTACGAGGGTGGCACATTTTTGGCTGTTCCATCCTCTCAGGTAAATAATTTCTGTAGTTTTCTCACCACTGCCAGAGAAATGAACATTTCCATGCAGTTTTAACCCTGTATTCACACATCCCAAAGTAATTACAGATATGTTATTTTTGTACAAAACACATTTTTGTGCAAAACCCTTGCACTGTTTGCACAATGCTTTTTGTACAAAAGTGCTTTTTATTGCATGAAAACACTGTTTCCAGAGACACACATGGGCTTTTTTTGTGCAAACATTGCATCTTCTATGAAAAATAACCAAAGTTTTGTACAAAAAATTATGCACAGGATTATTTCCTTGAATACATTGGTATGTACAAAAACTGGGCTAAAACTTTGCAAAATTCTCACCTCAATTTACTCTTCCTGACTGGGGCCCTTTTCGTTTCGCCATGTGAACGGGCCTCTGAAGTGTCGTGCAATTGCGAGGAGTCATCCGCACGACGTCCTCACAATTGCGCGATGCTGCCAGGGCCGGCAAGTGCTGATCGCGCACTATTTCATTTTTGGCTTCTAGATGAAAATGGTGCATGATCGCGCATCGCTCCACGGCTCCGTGCGCACTTACCATGCGTGCGGAGCCTCCGGAACCACGGCACTCACACTTCCTGCCCCAGCACAGCCTGGGAAAATCCCAGGGTGCGCTGCGGAAGGAAGAAGAGGAACCCTAATGCTGCCTGCTTACTATCAGGCAGCGGCTGCGGGGGCAAAGCAGCGGGGACGCGAGAGCCTCTTGCAAGAGGCTGCTTGTGCAATCCCCACACCCCAGCACCGTGAAAAGGTAAGGTGTGAAAAGGGCCTGGGTTTCCCAAGTGTCAGCAAACCCATTGTATGCAGGGCAATGAATAACAATAAATATTCCTGCCATCCCTACTCCGCACCCAAATGAAGAGCCATGGATGAGAACCACTTGAAGGATGGATGCAAATTTACATGGCTCTTTCTTTTAATATAATTGGATACAGTCTGGCTTGAAATACCCATGGGAGCCCTGAGGACCACTAAAACAGACTTGGGGGGTTGCATGCAACCCATGACCCACAGTTTGCCTACCCCTATATTAAAGTGTACATATAGTAAGCAAAGACACAGATGATGGCAGCACCAGGAGGAAAAACTTTCTGCTGACCAGACTGTTGATTCAGTCAACATCAAATGTCCATTTAAAGAAGAGCTATGGAAGCCGAGAAACAATAGATGGTCTCACCTGGAAGGGCAATCCAAAGAATAAGTGCCATTGCGGTGAAGCATCTGCATTTCATGTCCATGGCTACAGATGGCCAAGAGGCTATCAGAACCCCTTTGGTTACAATTCTGGACATGCTCAAGGCTGGTATGTCTGTTCCATTGTGTGACTAGTCCTTTCACTGAAAACCAATTTGACCATTCAGTTGAATAATTGGCTTTTGGATGGATAAGCCTTCAAAATGTCGTCAGCTTCTCTTACACCAGCATCATGACTGTCCAGCATTTTCGCCTTAGCTTTTGGGTGGACATAAAAGTACCTTTGCTATATAGAAACAAGGTAGCCCTTGTTTCTATAACGATCCACAAGATTGGTGAGGATATCACTCTGCCAAACTTTTCAAGCTGTATGTTTTTTAAGAGAAGGAAGGAAGGAAGGAAGGAAGGAAGGAAGGAAGGAAGGAAGGAAAGAAAGAAAGAAAGAAAGAAAGAAAGAAAGAAAGAAAGAAAGAAAGAAAGAAAGAAAGAAAACAGCTGCTGCTGGTAGTGTATGATGATTCACAGGGGGCCAGTTTCCTTCACAAGATACTTTCACTGTGGGTGGCCATAGCTCAGAAAAGACATTTGCATGCACATACATGCATGAACACCATCCGGCAGAACAATGACTAAGGGCACAGACTGTACAGATGTTTAATACCATAGCTAGATGTGATGGCTGACTGATCTGATGAGACAGGGACAGTCTTGGATACTTCTTGCCAGGTCAGGTAGAAAGAACATGTTGTACATGGCAAGAAAGAAGAGGCACACCACTTCCTCTTCACTTGCTCTCTGCTCCTATGATTTTACTCCATGATAGAATCTGGATGATCAGAGAAAATCAACTAGAATATAGTTCAAGATGTTAAGGGTTGTATATCCTTCAACTGTCCCAATTTTTCAGGAATATTCCCAATTAATTCTCTATCATCCCACATTTTCAGCTGCTTTTAAAATGTCCCAGGCCATTTCCACACTAGCCTGTTATAGCGCGATGATTCCACTTCCAACATCCTCTGGAATCCTGGGGTTTGCAGTTTTGGGAGGGGCCAGCCGGATGTTGAAAGTGGAATCATCGCGCTATAACAGGCTTGTGCGGAAATGGTCCCAGTTTCTCTTGCCTCCTCCCACTTTCTCCTCTTGTCCTCAGCATATTTCAGTTGCTGCAAACAATGCACCAGTAATTTGCACTCAGTTAACTCAGCACAGGGAAGAGGATTGTGTGCCATTCAGATGTTATGTAACTTCAGACCCCATCAGCTTTATCCAGCAGTGTCAATCTTGAGCAGTGATGGGAACTGCAATCCAATGATATCTGGAGAGCTACACATTTCTTGTCCCTGTTATATGCAAATTATTTGGGAAACACAAGCTGGCAACCACTTTGTTAATCCCAATTAGAGCAGACCCATTCAACCAATTGTTGAACAATGAGTTAACCTGTAGATAAATCTTATGGATTCAATGGATCTACTCTAGTCAAGAGTAAAAGAGAATTCAGGCCGTAGCGTGCAATGCAGATTCTAGGAAACCTATTGAACACATATACTAAAACTCTTGGTGCAAGTGAGGTTTTCAGCGAATATCTCACCAATGGGTACACCAAATGTGGGGTTTCCACCTTTTATGTGAGTGTTCCAACCTTAACCCCACCACTGTATACAACAAGTTTGGGGTTTTCCACTCAAGCAATCACATCAGTGGCCCCAACTGTAAGGATTCCTTTCAGGCTATCCCACCACTTTAGGGGGCTTCACACTTAACCCACCAGATGTGAGGACTTCACAGACCTCAGCAAGCTCTCAGTGTGAAAGCTTTCCCCTGATCCCCACACCTCTGCGACACATAAGGATTTCCTCCTGGCTCCGGGTGCCTAAAGATCCTCAACATTCCTATGAGGATTTATACTGCTTTTATTCCCAACAGGACACCACCATTCCATCTTTAGTGTTCTCACTACAGATGCCTTGTCTGAAACCAAGCTGTCTGAATGCTAGCAATTCCAGAGGCCAAAAGTGTATAAGAACAAAAACAAAGCTTTATTTTTTTGTAAAAAAAAGCAGGTTATTCGTATATAACATTTAAAACACCGCACCGCCTCATCTCAAGCTAAATCAGACCCTTAACTCAACTCAGACTGAACTCCCTCCTCCCACTCCAATCTAAGTCATATTCAAATTCCCCTCAAACTCTTTTCCCTGCTGTGCTCTTCTCAAGCCCCAGCCTAACTCCCTAAGAATTCAAACTCTAACTGCCATTCGCCAACTGTCCCATGCAAGCATTCTAAACATTCTACCAATCGGCATCCACTTCAATATTCCATTCTCTCCCAACAGCTACTTACCTCATATTCACACAGTCAATCAAGAAACATTTTCATATATAAACCCATGACATCGCACTGCATCATTGGCCGTACCGGCTAAGGCTGATGGGAACTGCAGCTCAACATCAGCTGGAAAGCCACATATACCTCATTCCCTGCTGTGTCAAGTTATTGTAGGGATTATTGAGAGAATGGGCCTTTCTGCACTACACAACTATAGTGTTATTATTCCACTTTCAACATTGTCTGGAATTCTGGGCTTTGTAGTTGACTGACGCCCAAGAGCTCTCTGGCTGAGAATTCTAAAGGCCCCTCCCTAAACTGCAAACTCCAGGATTCCATAGGATGTTGAAAGCGGGATAATAGCACTATAACAGTGTAGGGCAGAAAGGTCCAATGTTACAACAAATATGTCATACATCCAAAGTGCCACTATTCTTACCCCTTTTTGAAAGGCCCCTCCTTTGTTTCGTTTCTCAGTTTGAGGTCCTTTGTGACTTCAACCTGTCACAGCTTGGATCTACAATGCCCAAATCTCCGAAAAAACTTTGAAGTGAATCTTGCCATGTCTCCCTTCTGCTTTCTTTCTTAGTCTTAAACACTCCATACTCAGGAAACAAAACTGAAGGTGGGGAAGGATGAAAGTCAATACGCAGAACCTTAGCTGCCACTGATGGATATTCATCCCTAACATGAGCTGTGGAACAATCTCTGCCACTGCTGGAAAGAAATCATGTCTGGAGTTGGTCAGCCCAAGTGTGAAACAGAGATGTTTCTGTGTTGCTTGCAATGATGTCATTTTTATAATGGATGCCTAGCATTTGTATGCTAGTAATCTCTTGTGGTGGTAGGCTGAAGGTCGTGCTTGATAGATAGGTGGTTTAAAATGGCTTTGAGAGTTTTGTCATCTTGAAAGGATGTATTTTAAATCTGAACTAATTTTTTGTCTTCTCTGAGAGAGTGTCAGTGTGTGACATTCCATACATCTGGGGTGACAAGGATTATATGAATTTTTTGTTAGTAATGTTATGTCACACCAGGGGCCTTTTGTGCTACATTCATAACACTATGGCCCTTTTTTCACAGCATTTGCCATGCAAAAGGGACCCTGGAGCATCACGCAACTGCGAGGAGCGGTCCACATGACACACTCACAATTGTGCGATGCTCCAGGGGCTGGCAGGCGCTGGTCACGCACTATTTCATTTTTGGCTGTGAAATGAAAATGGTGCGCGATCATACATTGCTCCTGGGCCCTGCGCACACTTGCCACGTGTGCGGAGCTCCGGAGCCACGGTGCTCACACTTCCTGCCCCAGCACAACCTGGGAAAATCCCAGGCTGCGCTGCGGAAGGAAGAGGAGGGGCTCTTGTGCGAGCAGGCAGCAGCTGTGGAGCCGAAGCAACGGGGACACGAGAGCCTCTCTCAAGAGGCTGCTCGCGCAATCCCCGCACCCCAGCTCTGCAAAAAGGTGAGTAGCAGAAAGGGCGTATGATTCCACTTTAACTGCCATGGCTGCATCCTATGGAATCCTGGGGTTTGTAATCTGTTGAGGCACAAGATAAGCTCTTTGGTTGAGAATTCCAAATGCCCCTCCCTAAAACTGCAAACCAGAGAACCAATGTGATATAGTGGCTTCAATGTGGGACTAGGACTCACAGCGTTGGAATCCTCACTCAGCCATCGAAACCCTCTGGGTGACCTTGGGCAAATCACACTCTCCCAGCCTCAGAGGAAGGCAATGGCAAAACCCCTCTGAACAAATCTCCCATGAAAACTTTATGAGAGTGTTGCCATAAGTCAGAGTCAAATTGAATGCACACAAACAACAAAACAATACACAAATAAATTGCAGACTCTGGGATTTCATAGGATGAAACTGTGGCAGCTGAAGTGGAAACATAATGCTATAACTGTATAGTGTGAAAGAGCCCCAGAATTCGTGAGGGGTTTGTTTATATGTTCAAGCACCCTGGAATCACCATGGAGTGAAAATACATTTGAAAATGGCCCTGAAGCTACAAATGATCCAAAAGAGTAAGCAGGATTGTTGGCTGGAACTGTATGGTTCAAATATATATCTTACCAGTGCTTTTTCAGTTGCACTGGCATCCAATCCATTTCCAGACCTAGTTAAAAATATTGGTTTTCAGACTTAAAAACCTGGAAGTTCTCTCTCCCCATATATACATAACTCTGGCACTTTTGCACGGCATTCACCATGAGAAAGGGCCCCTGGAGCGTTGTGCAATTGCAAGGAGCCATCCACATGACGTCCTCGCAATTGTGCGATGCTGCTGGGGCTGGCAGGCACCAATCGTGCACTATTTCATTTTCGGTTTTAGCTGAAAATGGTGCACAATCGTGCATTGCTCCAGGGCCCTGCATGCACTTACCGTGCATGCGGAGCCTCTGGAGCCATGATGCTCATGCTTTCTGCCCCAGCGCAGCCTGAGAAAATCCTGCAGAAGGGACCCCTCAAGCTACCTGCTCACTAGCTCACTAGCAGGCAGCGGCTGTGGAGGCGAAGCAGTGGGGACACGAGAGCCTCTCGCAAGAGGCTGCTCGCATGATCCCCGCACCCCAGCACCAAGAAAAGGTAAGTTGCAGAAAGGGCCTCTGAGATACTTATTCTGTTCTAAGTACCCCCACCAAGGAAGTAAGATATGTGGCTTATCATCTCAGAGATAATGCCTGTGGTTAAAGGATAATCTAGTGTTCAGAGTGTGGGACCGAGAGATGAAGGATCCACGTGTTAGTCCCGACTGAGCCTTGAATCTAAATTTCAGGCCTGATCAGCCTTTATAGGGCTGTTGTGGCAGAATCCCACTTCTTTGCCTCTAGTATAGTTAATGGATGACAGTGCTGTGTGGCTGAGTCTACCCACTGGAAATTACACACATTTCACCAGAACCATGCTACACCCGAGGGGCCTTATGGGAAAACAAGATAGTAGGCAGCCACTCAGTGCTAAACAGAAAGTTATAACAAGGTCAACCAAAATTAAAGAGAAGCCAACACCAGGGATCAGTGGGGACTCCTGAGAAGGACAAGACTCCACTCCTGCTGAGTTAATGAGCTACAGTTTCCTGTCCACTTATGCAGGCTTCTCTTTCTTGAGTTTGATTATTCCTGAGTTTGTGGCTCCTCCCCACTCCTCTCCCTCTTGCAGGGTAAGAGAAGGCAGAAGAGGTGCTGTTGCTGGATGAGAAACAGGAAAAGATGGGAAGTGGGTCTTAGAGGTGGATCTTGCAGTGGGAAGTAAGAGAAGGTAGAGGAGATGCTGTTGGTGGAGGAAAAAGAGGAAAAGGTGGGAAAGGGCTTAGATATGGGTCTTGTGGTAGGAAGTAAGAGAAGGCAGAGGAGATGCTGTTGGAGGAGAGGAGATGGGGGAGGAGGGGAGGGGGTTTGGGGGGCCAGGAACTGGATTAGCCAGCAACTAGCATCTGGCTAGTCCTAGGAGCTGAATAGATTTTTAAAATCTTATTTGCGATTCTTCTACTTCTGTGAGGGTCCACTACCCCAACTCTCCTGAATATAGAGGGTGGATTGTACTTGTGCATTTTGAACTCAGTGTGCAGCAACTGAAGCAAACTGAAGGGGAAAGGGGAAAGTGAGAGGAGAAAGAAACTGAGACATTTTAAAATCAACTCAAAAAGTGGGGTAGCAGAAATTTAGTTAGGACTGTCCCTGACAAATCAGGACAGTTGGAGGGTGTGTTTTAACTGATTCAGCTTTGGAACACTGTAGGAAAATGCTTCCCAACCAAGCTTTCTCTTTAACCTTCTTCACCTACTTGCTATTAGAGCAATGGGGCTTTAGACGGTAAGGGTTTCCTGCACGCCTCTACCCTATACATGCTGTCTCTAAAACTTTCCCTATTTGCTCAGTCCCTCATAAGCATCCATACCATGTGACCAGAAAATCTTGCAGGTGTGTTTGTTGCTGTTGTGAGCCTTCAAGTCATTTTTTGACTTATGGCAACCCTAAGGTGACCCTATTATGAGTTTTTCTGGGGCTGAGAGTGTGTGATGTGCCCAGGGTCACCTAGTTGGCTTCCATGGCCAAACAGGGAAGTGAAGCCTAGGCCATTTCCACACGGGGCGAGGGAATCGCCCCGTGACGCTACTCGCCCCGTGACGCTACTCACCAGACTTTTGTGCTCCCCAGTCCGGTCCGTGCTTCTCCGGAGCAGTGCGTGGCTGCTGCTCTGCACTGCTCCAGGGACAAAAATGGTGGCTTCCGATTGGTCGAGGGTCTCGACCAACTGCTGAAGCTCACCAGCCTAAAGCCCGCCCTCAGCAGATCACAGGCTCGCACCAATGCGAGTCTGCAAATCTGCATAAGGGAGCAGGCTCGCAGTGGCGTGCTCTGTGTTTTTGAAAGACCTGTTTTTAGCGGTCTTTCAAAAGCACGCTGGATGACCACTTGGGGTCATTTTGGACCGGGCTGGGATGCGGATCTACGTTAAGTAGGTCCAACCCCGTCCGCTCCCAGGTGCAGACATCCTCCCTGGAGGACGCTCTGCCCTGTGTTAAAAACCCCGTGCAGAAATGTTCCTAGTCTCGAGGGTCATAATCCAACTCTGAAACCACTATACCAGTGGTTCTCAACCTGTGGGTCCCCAGATGTTTGTGGACTTCAGCTCCCAGAAGCCCCAGCCACTATGGTCAATGCTCAGGGCTTCTGGGAGCTGAAGTCCACGAACATCTGGGGATCCACAGGTTGAGAACCACTGCACTATACCATGTTGGTTCTTGCAGGTGTGTTTGCAGGCCTCCTCGAGACGGAGAGTGCCACCTCTGCTGAGCTGCTCTTCTTCTTCAAACTTATGCCTTAGGCACAGCATATATGTGTGTGTGTGTGTGTGTGTGTGTGTGTGTGTGTGTGTGTGTGTGTTTCAATGTATCTTTAAATGTACAGTCCTCCTTCCACATTCATGAGTTTGACCTTCATGAATTTGACTATTTGCAAGGCACGCGTGTGCCTTCCTCCCTCTGTTCTCCTCCACCCATTCCTTTGTGTTTTGCTGGACAAGGGCCTGGGCAAAAGACAAGGAAAGCTGGGGGGGGGGCATGCACATGCCTTCCTTTTTCCATTCCTTTGCCTCTGGCCCTGGCACTGACAATTCATGCCGAGGCAATAGGCAATGGATGGGGGAGGGAGTCTCACATAAGCCTTCCCTCTCCCCTCCAGAGCTCCTCCTCCCATTCCCTTGCTTCTGGCCCCAGTGTGCAAAAACAAGGGAATGGGAGGGGGAGCCCTGAAAGGGAATAAGAGGGGGATTCTGTGGACGACATTTATGTTTTTTCCACTTTCACAAGGGTTCTATGTCTCAAACCCTTGCAAAAGGGGGGAGGCCACCATAATTAGTAAAGATTTTATTAGCAGTGAAATTTGCATATTACCTGCTTGCCTTACTTTGCTCAAACTAGTCTCAGAGAGATCCAAGAGCTATGCAATTCCACTTATGAACTTTGCTAAAGGAGGCTGAGTCTTAATTAAGCAGTTTTCATCTTTCCCAGAGAAGGGATTAACACCCTGGGAATCTACTTTTAATCCAACAGGCCCCAAGCACTCATTTATTTAATTAATTCTGTGGACACTGAGATGTTTAATATAAAGCTCTTTCTCTTTGTCCATTACATCATGATGTGGGACTTTCTAAGCTTGGTCTAGGTTCAGAGAGTGGAAAAATGGCACCCAGCCATCTCACCCTTGGGCCTTACATTGAGTAGACTTTAGCTCTGTATACACATAAAGGGGGAAAAAAAATCAGCTCCTTACAGATATTCTCTCTAGCTCTCATCTTTGTATTTGGAAAACATATGGTTTACTTTAGTAAGAGTGATTTTGTAGATTACAGTTAAGCAGATAATTGGGAAAAGATGCTGTTTATAGAAAGAGAAATAAAAAAAAGAGCCAATTCAGGAGAATGGTAAAATTCCTTGATAAAGAACTAGGAAGATAAAAGAACGTTAGACCTGTTCCTTTCACAGGCCACTTAATAAGCTAAATGTCAATAAATTATATTATGTTTTGCACCACCAATAAATAAGGAGGCTTCAGTGATGAAACAATGTTCTCATAGAGCCAGCCAGTAATTACTAATTACAACAATGCTGCGCTTGTTTGAAAGTGCTCCTCATGGAGGTTTCTTGTAACATGCTTTGTATAGCTTCATACCATTATTGTAATGCTTCCAGGCTAAAACGGGGATGGGAAACGTGTGGCCCTCTGGATGTAACACTATACCCTCCAACATGGACATGTGTGGACAAGCAGCGTCACAGGGTGATCAAGATGGCGAAAATTATTAATGAGGAAGAAGAGAAAAGCTAGGAGATGCTGCAGCAATTTGCTTTTGCTTGAGTCTTTTGTGATGGGCAAGACTCCACCCCCTCCTCTTCTCTCCCCCACTGAATTGAGAACAAACTACTTTTGAACTTTGAATTCAGTTTTTAGTGTACTGAGGCCAAAGAGTTCTCTGGCTGAGAATTCTATTTTAAATGCCTCTCCCTAAACCAGTGGTTCTCAACCTGTGGGTCCCCAGATGTTTTTGGACTTCAGCTCCCAGAAGCGCTGAGCATTGACCATAGTGGCTGGGGCTTCTGGGAGCTGAAGTCCACAAACATCTGGGGACCCACAGGTTGAGAACCACTGCCCTAAACTATGAACCCCAGGACTCCATAGGATGTTGAAAGTGAAATAACAGCACTGTAACAGTGTAGTGCAGAAATGATCATAGCCTCAGTTTAGTCATCTTGGCTTCTAGGGAGAGTTCAGGCTTGGTTTGCTCTAGGACCCAATCATTTGCTTTTCTAACAGTACATGGTGCCCATAGAACTCTTCTCCTGCACCACATTTCAAATGAGTTGAATTTCTTCCTATTAACTTTCTTCACTGTCCAGGTTTCACAACCACACATAAAAATTGGAAATATAGTGGCATGAGCAATCCTAAGTTTAGTATTCAATGATGTATCATTACACTTTGGAATTTTACCTAGTTAATTCATGGCTGCCTTTCCAAGTCCTAATTTTCTTTTGATTTCTTGAGTGCAGTCTCCGTTCTGATTAATGACTGAGCCAAGGTACGGAAAATCTTGAGCTATTTCAACAGAAGGAAAAAATAAATAAGAAGGGAAGCAGAGTCATGATGATCTTACTGTTGAGTCCTTTTCACATGGTGGATTTTCCTCTTGCAGTCAATGCCCAGAAACTGTTTTTAAGAATCAGACAAAACGAAAAACAAGTTACAGGCCCCTATATCTTTTCTCCTTGGGGAAAAAAAATCTGAGAAGAAGCTAAAACATTCTTCTCTCCAAGTCTTCTGTTGCATATTGCATCCTATGTTATTCCACCTTATAAAAACTAAAAATGGGAGGAAAATTCACTACAATTAACAACCATAAATTTTAGTCTTCAGATCAGAACTGCTTTTTTATAGATCTACCTCTGAAAAGCACGTCCAATTTACCATTTTATTGTTTTGATAAGATTACTTTTCTCTTGTATATACACACTAATTGCAAATCTAAATCCATTTACTTTGCATTAAGGAAATACAGAATTTGATTAAACAATTCAGCCCAGTTGTAGATATTTAACACATTTGTTCCTGTGGTATGCTGGGTACACACAAACTAGAGCTTTGGACTGAGGATCTGTGTTCTATCGTAAGAAAGACACAGGTCATGAAATATGCCTCTATCTTATTTCAGGAGTACTCCATTTCCTCTCTGCCCTGAGCTCAATGCAGCAGATTTCCCCAACGCTTTGCAGGGCATTTTCACATGACTGGAAGAGTTGTTGTAGCAGAGGGAGATGCCTGTGTCCATGAACACAGTTGCGCATGCCTAGATTCAACTCATTATGTCCACCCCAATCCGTTGTGCCAACAAAAGATAGAGGGGAGGGATTCAGAAGCAAGCATCTCAGGCTTTGTAAAAGTAGAAGACAAAATTTAAGTCCCTTCAAAGGATGCCAGTGGATCCACCATGGCAGACTCCACTCTTGATTTTACCGCCTAAGCTGGCTGAGCTGTTATGAGTTGGCCAGGAGCTCTCCCAGGATAAGAGTAACAGCACTGGTAGAGTTCTCATTCAGCTTGAAACAGCCTGTGGGGGATGGTGGTAAAGCAGCCTGGATCTGTTGAAGCCACTGGCCAGCCTGCTCCCCTGCTACACTCACTGAGATGAATGAAGTTGTCCACTTGAGTAAATAAACAGAACTAATTTGTCCATCAAAAAGTTGGTTTTGGTAAGCAGTCTCTCTTTTTCACGTGTCCTCAGTTCCCACTAGTTATGCTCACAAAGCTTTCCAAAGCCCACACTAAAAACTAGAAAACACTTTCTCATGTCAGACTGGATCATGCACACCTGAGCAAAAGCCCCCTTCACCTCAGTGAGGGTTATTTTTTAGTCAGCATGTATAGCAACTTTTCCTGACCTGAAGCCTTCCAGAGATGTTGGATACAGCTAGAGGGCACCAGGCTGGGGGAATTGATTCTTACGATTGTACTGTTAACCCCTACCCCAATCCAGTCCCGGAAACCTGGTGCATATTTTCCAACCCACCTCTCCCCACCACCACACAAAATACATATTCCAAATAAGACATTAGAGGTTTCTTTCCATGGACTGTGGGTCTTATTATACAATTGCTCCATCCTGAAAAGTGCATATAACCCAAATCTGAGAAAGTATCAGTACAGCAGGCTGTTGTGGGCCTCTTTCTTCTCCTCTTCTTTTTCTTCTTCTTACCAGGAGGAAGAAATGTCTATGGTTACATTAAAAAAAATAGTCAGTTGTTATATATGGTGCATGAATAGCATGATGTAATCTATATAGAATTCCAATAGGAATCGTTTATATTTTGCAATATAATCAAGACAGACAGATGTGGCATTTATTACATTTACTCATCTGAGCCTGCAATGCAGAAAGCTTTTACACCTTCAGAAAAAAAAAAATAGTATTTTTGAGTGCTAAGTTAGCAAGTAGAAACCTTTGCTTCTATGCTTTATTGTACATCAGAGGTCTTTTAATTAGGCTGTTTTGTGTCTGCTAAATAGTAAAATGAACAGTTTATTTTTTAAAAGAAGAGAATCTGCTTTTTGTGGGGGGAGGGTCTAGGAATGAGGTGAGGGACCATGAGGTTTAAAGTCATATGGTTTTAATCCCTTCAAGTGGTATGAAGAGTTGAAGTCATCCTTGGCTACTTCCTTTTTTGCTATATGTTTCCTAGACAGTGGGAAAGGTAAGAAGGCGGAAGCATCTTTGGCATGTTTTGATCTCTTCAGTGGTTTCGTCTGCGTTGAAAGGGTCTCGGGAGCAACTCAGCACAGCTCCAAAAAAAGGTTTGAGAACATGTTTTGTGATACCACACGTACTCCATTTCTCAAGAGGTGTTGAGTCTCAATCTGGACACATGCGGAATCAATTATAAGACTGGATGGATATGTGGAAGGTCCAACTGTTTGGAGCTAAAGACACAAAGTGGTTGTGAGAGCATCTGTCCTAAGCTATAGAATAAGATTAATGGTCAATAACTGGGCCACTCAAGCCAATCCCAGAGGTCAAGCAATGGTAAACTGCATATGGCCCAAAACTTGTCAGATTACACGCGAGCCTTAAAGTGAAAATATGTTTATAGTACACAAATTCCTGATAAATACAGATGTTGAAAAAGAGATGATGTCATTGGTCTGCTACTGATTTATGTCTCTAGGTTGAAGTTTCCTTCTTGTGTGGAGTGTACTTCTGGCTTGCGAAAACTGCATGTATTTCTGATCATAGTACATTGACTTTGTCAGGTTCTATTCCAAAAGAAACATAAGCAGTCTGGAGATGTGCTCTTTTCTGGCAAAAAGGGCAATAAGTTTACAAAGACTGCTCTCAGATATAGTCCAGAGAAACAGCCCGGTGTTTCCCTCGTATGATTTATGTCTGAATATGTTTAAATAAAGAGGTGCTAGTTGATGGTATTTAAAATGCTGTCTGACCAGTAAAATGCCTTGTATGCAGAGCAATTGATTGCTGTTTACATAGAAAAAGGCAGGCTGACCTGACTACTATCTGATGCACCTGAAAATGAAGATGGAAGTTCCTAGCTGGTCTTGTCCTTTTTTCCCACTGATAAGAAAAGTTGTTTTGGCTCCTGGTACATTGTGACTGTTCTAAAACACATTTCTAGTGTACCTCTTCTTCCCTCAAAACTCTACCTCTTGGTGAGCTATTAAACTGGGAGCTCACAGATACTTCACACATACCCTCCAACTGTCCAGATTTTGCAGGGAAAGTGCTGATTAATCCTCTATCATCCCACTTTCCCAGCTGCTTTTAAAATGTCCCAGTTTCTCTCTCCTTCTCCTCCCACTTTCCCCCTTTGTTTTTAGCTTATATCGGTCACTGAAAAGTTAGTTGAAAGTGCAAAAGCTGGTTCCACTCAGTTATCTCAGCAAGGGGCTGAGGAGAGGAGAGATGTCAGAATCTTACCCTTGCCAGGCAAAAACAAATTGCTGCGGCATCTTCTTGCTTGGATTTTTTATTAATAATTTTTACTTCATCTTGACCACACTCTGATGTTGCTTGGCCAGATGTGTCCTCATTTTCATCTGTGAAATGTTTACAAGTATGCCTTATACTGCGTATCTTGAATGAAGAAGAGATAGATAAATCCTGTGTTGTAATATTCAGATCATTTTCCAACTAAATTGTCTCACTTAAATATATTTAAAAAATAGTATTTATTTCAGGGAATCCTTTCTATGCTGACTCATCTGCCACAGAACTCAACATATGATAAAATTGGTTCTCAGCCATCTTCCAGACTATGAATTCAGTTTGCCCACAAAGATGGTCACCAGCCACCATGACCCATGAAAACCGAGTGGTTAACTGAGAACACAGACTGTATTTGTGTGTCTATGTACTGTAGGGGAAAATGTGTAATGTGAAGAAATCCACAAATACAGTCACAAAGTCACACATGGTGACCATCAATTATACTATGGCAACCAGCAGGGAAAGACTCTAGTATGCTTTGGCATCTGCTGGAAACAGTTATTGCTGCCAGGGCCAGCCAAAATCTGTGGCTTTCTGCTCAGTTCCAGAAATCTTGCCTTCTCTTACTGATCTTTCCACTGAGAAATCCAGGAGAAGATTCCAGGGAAGACTCAAGAGTTTCCCAGAACTCTGATTTGCAGTTGCTAATAGAAAGCAAGATGGGGACAGGCAGCAAGGAGATAACAAACAGAGAAGCAGTGCTCTGACCACAACAACACTGAGACGGTTTATTTCAGCTCTTCGGAAATTAGCTCACAACTGCTTTTTCTTCCCTCTCTAATTTTTGTGTTTCCTAGTTTCAAGCTAACAAGAACCTTCTTAGTCAATGACTATTTCCTGTTTTGTTTTATCTTCCATTATAGATCTTCCCAAAGCATTTTAAGGCTTCCTTCTCCAATTCCAGAGAGGAAAGGAGAAGGAATGCCACAGAACAAGAGTTGTATAACGCTGCTATTTTTTCCCCACCTACAAAGATGCAATCTTTTGTTTTCCTTATTATAGCCAATTCTGTAAAAATCAGTGGCTGCAGCCTTGTTATTCTAGGTGGAGGTCTAGCTGCCCATAAAGCCATGAGACACAGCAGCCTCATATCTGGAATTTCCCCCAGGGCAGGGTTGGCTCTGCCATTAGACAGAGTAAGACCTTAGGTAGCAGGTCCTGGGTGATACCACTGGCAGGCCTGCAGGCATTCCCCTGTCTTTGGGGGGCAGTTCTGTACAAGCCACACAGCTTGTCCCACACACCTTAAAGTAGCCATTTTCTAGTCCCTCAAATCTGAGTTTGTAATTTGCATGTTATGCAAACTATCATATTTATGCATATGCAAATTCTAATTATTGAATCCAGCACATTAACAGTTGCATATTTTACCACTTTGTCTCAACCTTGGTACCATTTTTGCAGTAATCCCTCTTCGAAGAGAATCTATGCAAAGTAATGTTCAGAATTCTGAACTTGGAACAGGAGACCCAAGTTCAGGTCCCTGCCTGGGTCAGGGAATTTACTTTGTGACCTTGGGCCTCCATTACCTCTCAGAAAATATCCCTTATAGGTTTTATAGCAATACATTCCTGAAGCAGTAATGATGATGATGATCATAATGATAATGATAATGGCGTATTGGCATATACAGCCACTTCTTTTTGATGTAGCGGGCCCTGGTTTCTGCTAGGATTTGGTTCCTGGACCCTCTGTGGATATCAAAATTCATGGGTGCTCAAGTCCCATGTACAATGATGTAGTAAAATGGCATCCCTTATATAAAATCAAATTGCTTTTTGTTTTTGTGGGGTTTTTGGGGGGCGGGGAAAATATTTTCAAGTCATGGTTGGTTGAATCTGTGGATACAGAATCCATGGGCTGACTGTACCGCATTCTGATGCTATTGTTATAAGATCACTATAGCATTTCTATTAGTTGTCAGGGTTTTTTAAAAAAATAAACCTGATAGCAAAAGTTACAGATTTATGAAAATACTTATCATAGGAAGCCCCTGAGGATGACTGCCATCTAGCCCCATTCCTGATTTCTCTGTAGGGAGAACTGTACCTGGAAAAGGAGATGGGCCCTGCTGTTCAGTTGCCTCCCTCTCATCTTCCCTCTTCTCCTCTCCTAGCCATTTAATACCTGTAACAGTGTGGTTGTGAAGCCCTATGAAGCCCACAGCTACTGGGGAGAATGGAAGGTAGTGTGGAGCTGCACACACAGAGCAGCTGTGTTCCATTTGTACAACGCAAGACGTTGGCCAAGTCATAAAAAAACACTAGATCTGATGGAACTTTAAATACTAATAATTGTTTTGCATTTTTTATTCCACTCTCCTTATTCCTGTTTTATTCCATTCTCCTTACCTCTGATGGCTACATTACTTTCTGTTCAGTCTTTGTAAGAAGTTCTGCAAAAAAAATTCCTCCAGCAAAACTTCCTTTCAGAAGCAAATCTTTTCTCCAGAATTGTAACATTAACCCAAGGAATTGAGAAGAGACTTTAGAAACCAGTGCTCACAAATGTCAGCCATAGGTATGAGGCTTCAATCATTTTCTAAACACACTCAAAGATAAGGGTAGTCTTTTTTTCTTGAAAAACAATCCCAAGAGTGGCTGAACATTTTGCCCCATAACTCCACTCCAGGTGGCATACCTAGAATCTGGAATGTGTACAATCTAAAACCTAGAATATAGAGCCTAGAACCCATGAAAGCGGTATAGAACTGTCAGCCTAATACTGCAGATACAACCACAACACTGTAAACAATGTGTAAGTTTAAGTCCATTTTTTTTAAAAAAAAAAAACTTTAACTGAACAGATATCTAGTGTCCCCAAGTTTCATGTACACAATCAGGTGACATTGCATGTCTTAACCGTAGGACACTTCTGTATATGCACTTAGAAGTATTCCAGCCTTGGATGGTGCAAATACATAATAGAAACTCCACTGTATGGAATTTGCCCCATTATCTGCTCCTAAATACATAATTGGAAATTCTACTACCACTTTCAAGGTGACAAGGGCCTAATCTTTAAAATGGACCATTACAGCTCCATTTCTCTCCTTCCCTTTCTGAACTAAACTAGCAACTACAGCCCCCTCTTAAGAGCCTCCCCAAGCTCTAGACCAGTGGTTCTCAACCTGTGGGTCCCCAGATGTTTGTGAACTTCAGCTCCCAGAAGCCCTGAGCATTGACCATAGTGGCTGGGGCTTCTGGGAGCTGAAGTCCACGAACATCTGGGGACCCACAGGTTGAGAACCACTGCTCTAGACCAAACCAATGTTCATAGGGGTCACATTAGCTCATGCTGCTCATTTCACTGCCCCAAACTATATGGAAATTTGCAAAAATAACAGTATTTCCACAGAAATTTATGTAACTATCTCCATACATTTCAGGAGATGCTGATCTTTTGCACTCAACTTTATGGACTAGTTCATCTGGCATAACAAAGAATCCACTGGATTCTATCAGGGGAAATTTGGTACCCATGGAAGCCACAATGGATTTCATTGCCATCCGTAGTCCAGAAGTCAATGTCTTCAAGTTGTAATTTTCTGGTGTTTTCTCCCTGTTTTTTCTGTCCTCCTCACCAAACACACAAACACTGTTACGAAAGCTAAACACAGATGCAAAAAGAACAGACTGGTAGCATGAGAGGCTTTTGCCTGAAAGTACCTTTAAGGACATACAATTTGCTCCAACCTCTGATGCTATTCCTAGTAAGCAGGACACAGTTTGTATCCCAAGAAAATGAATGGAACGTGCAACACTTAAGTGTAAATTTAAATTCCATTGATTTTCTTTGGAACTTAATCCTTTACTTTATTTGAAATACTGCAGTCTATCTTTTATTTATCAATAATCCTCATGCCAGTATCAACAAAACACACTTTGCATCTGACAGGATCCCCTTCCCAATTATGTTTTTATTGCCAAAGCAAAAGTTTTCTGTTTTCCAAATGGAGCAGCACCTATGCCAGTTCCTCTTTTTACGAGCGCTTCAGATTCCATTCCTCAGAATCAATCATTACAGAGACATTTTTCCACCTTTTCCAGTTCCTTCTCATTTTCTTTCTTCTGGTTTCTTGATTAACTGCAACAATGTACCTTTTAAAAAAGTGCCTATAGATGTAATGTATGTGCTAAAACCATACTCTTTGCCTTGTTCTATTCTTTATTGTTGGAATCAACTTCTAGAACATTAGCTGAATCCCAAATGAGAAAAATGGAATGACATTTTGCCAGATGTGGAGAAAGAAGGCAAGTGAATACACAGATAAGTGAAAGGAATGGTGGGGGGGAGCCCCAGAAGGGAATAGGAGGGGGATCACAGAGGGGGGAATTATTCATGGTTTTCCCACTTTCATGAAGGTGCCATGAACCCTCACAAAAGTGGAGGGGCCACTGTATATGAGTGAAGAAATGAGCAGGAAATGGAAGGATGGCAGATGATTGGGGCAGTGAGTGGGCTGGAATGGGTCCAGATAATCTGCTTCCTCCAAGAACATACAAAAGTGCCCAGACACTGCCTGAGTACCTTGCCCCAAAAGGGGATAATAGGGATGGGACAGTAGTTCTCTCATACCCTTGGGTCTATATAGGCCTTTTTGGGGAAAGGGTGCACTGCAGCCTCTTTCAATGAAGCAGGCACCTCTCCCTGGCACAATGAAGCAGTCTCTTGTTAAATTCTGTGACAGGGAAGAAGGAAAATCTGCCTGGTTCACTAAATGGCCACCCATGTTTTTCATGAGAAAATCATACCTAATAATTCCTTTTCTTTTGGCTCCCATATTAGTTTGAATGCCAAGCTTTTCATCCATACATCTTTTGAAAAAATGCTCTTTGAATTTTTGATGCTTAATAACATGTAGTTGATGATATCCCACATCAGAGAGTTTCTCCTTTCCCGCCTTTAATTATCAAAACCACTTCAGACTTTGTATCCTTGTGCATCTGGATGCTCTCTCAGCTTTTAAAATGGTACTTCATTTCCTGAAACGTGCTCTGACTAAATACTACACATTTTGCTACATAAGTTGCTTGACTTAGTCCTGTGGCTTCTTCATGTATAATTTCCATTAATGTTATTCTAAGGCATCTGTACATATCTCTTTATGGGAGGGGTTTTGTTTTTGTTTTTTAAAAATAAAGTTACCTTTATTTAACACCTTCCTATCTTTGCTTTCATGACATAAGGGACATGGTAGCTCAGATTGCTGAAATCTAAAATACTGTAAGGAACAGAATTAGTGGTCATTTCAGGATGCTAGAGTGAGGGTTTTTTTTTTCAGAGAGTCTATGGCTTGAGCAAAAAACAAAAAAAGATTTTCTGCCCTTTATTTTCTTTATTTTCTTTATTTTGTTGCCAGAAAGATGAAGGATGGCTCTTGTTTTAGAATTTTTTATAAACCAACTTGAGTCCTATTCTAGAAGAAAGGCAGGATATTAAATATATACATAGCTACATGTTAATTTAATTAAAAATGACATAGGATAAATATTTAAATGATCAGGAGCTCATCCAGATTGGCCTAAAGAAGCATGATTTCACACAATATAGCTTCTTGGGTATCACGAGTATTGCCCATTGTTGTCTGCTCTCCATCCACTTATCTTATTCTTTTTTGAGGCTGTCCTTACATGTGCACTAGGGCTTTCCCAAGGTTTTTTTTTAAAAACAACAACAACAGGATGTGGTTTGCTGAGGTGATCCTATGGTGTGAAGAACATATTTCCTCCTCCTTTCTCTTCAATTTTGTCCCGAGTTGCAGTGTTACAACCTACAAGTGTCACTTCACAGATGCACCGCAACATTAAGGGAAAAAATTTAAAAAGAGGAGAAGGGATGGAGACTTTTTAAAAATCTGATATGTCTCAGAATGAAAAAGAAACCCACTCAAGAATCAGAACAAAATGTTGCAGCTGGTGCAGGAAATGCCAGAAAAGTGTTCAAGACAACAGGAACATCATCTGGGCTTTTTTTTTTTTTTTTTTTACAAAAGAGAACTGCAGCAACAAATACCACAACCTCCTGACACATATGGCCCATTTGGAGAAGTCCCTGGTCAGCCTTCCTCTGTGCCCTTCCTCTTCTTGTGACCTAACCAGTTCTGGCCACAGCAAAATGCAACCTGCATTGAGAAGTCATAGCAGCTTCTGAGTGTGCTGTCTGACTAAGGGATCCTATCACTGAGAGTTGTTTTTTTTAAAAAACACATTCTGCATATATTGCATCATTTTTCCTTAACAGGTAGTCTCTGGAAAGGAAAAAGAAGAAGCAATGGGAAAACCTTAGAGAAGCTGCAAACTGAAGACAGGGTCATCTGGACTTCTTGGTAACTTCCATGAATGAGGTTTGCCTATAAAATCCTCATCCAAAAGCACTTAGTTCAAACTGAATGTATTTTCAAAGTCTTGCCCAGTCTGCCTAAAGCTGGCAAGCACAAATTGCTCTTGGGATTTCCTAATGCTCACAGGTGATTCTCACCACCACCACCACCATCCCGTCATTGACTCTAGCATACATTAAATCAACAGACATTTATATACTAGATTTGTTACTTTTAACTTCTCAGAATACAGTTGTTCCACATTTATGGTTTTGACCTGCATGGATGTGATTATTCACTGTCACCTCTGTTGCTGCCTTATGTCATTTTCAGCAGGAGCTTTGATAACACTGGTGTCCATCTTGAGCTGTGTTCAGTTAAGTCAGGTTTAGTCATTGGTCAAATCTTTGGTCACTGGGAGGAAATGAAACTGGCGGGGTCTGGCCACACGTGTGTTCCCTCGCACATTCACTAATACACAAAAGTGAGCAGGCAGAAAAGAAGGCAGGTGAAGTGGCATCATTTTTCAGCAGCTTTTAAAATGTCCCGGTTCTCTTTCATCTCCCCCTCCACCCTTTTCCTTCATCTGCTTACCTGAGTTCCTGCAAACTGAGTTCAAAGTTTTCTCTCAACTCAGCAGGGAAGAAGAGGAGAGGAGGAACCATGCTTATCCCAATAGGCTCAGGCAAAAGAGAACTGCTGCAGCCTCTCCAAGCTTGTGTTTTCTTCCTCATTAATAACTTTTTCTATCATAACCACACCCTGATGTTGCTTGGCTACATGTGTCCCAAATTTGCCTGTGAAACATTGAAGGGTATGAGAAGGGTCGCCTCACAATCTTCAATTTAGGATGGTCCCACAGAGTCAATTTAGCAGCCATATGGGTAAAATTGCAAATTTACACTAAATTGTATGACAAGTCAATCTGGCAGCAGAAATCACAAGTGGCAACCAAAAAACTGGTGACAGTGGCAGGTTCTTTGCTGCAGCCAATAGAAGGTTCAGTGAAGTGACACAATTTTCATTAGAATCACAAAATGATAAAACCCAGGTCATTGCATGCCATGTTCCCAAATCTAATAGTGCCCCACTATTTATAATAAAACAACAGATTTGTTAAACACAATCTTTCATTTAACATAATGTGTCCTCTTACCCTGAAGAATAAATTCTCACTCAAAATATTAAAAAGATGTCATGTTCTTTCATCTTATTTTCTGCCTTCTAACTAAATGTGTAACGTGCATGCATTTCAACATAAACACTTATCACATCATAGTCTAATAAATGCCACATCTGTCTCTATGTCTGGCTAGACAAAGCCTGCAGTTAATATTACTATGTATAGTCAATTATGTAAACCTATTTTCAGTCTGATAATAGAACTCCCACTGCTCTTGAATCTGCTTCTGAAGGACTGGTTTTAATTTTTGTTCTAAACTGGATCCATTAAGAGGAAATGTGAGACTGAAATGCACGTGCCTATCACAGGAAGTAGTGGAAACAGTTTCTTTGTAGAATATTAAAGCACGATGTGATAACGGAAAAAGATTACTAAATCTAAACAATGTGGGTAGACAAGGGAAGAGAAAGGATGAAAACATAGTGACAGCAGAACAGTAGACATAACAAATTTATGTTGTTTTGCTGCTTCTTCCAAAAATATGAACTGACCAGTAAGACCTCAAATGGATTAGTTAATGGCTTTCTGAGATCAAGAAAGGCAGCAGACGGTTCCAGACTGCTAGGGCCGGCCCTGCCATTAGGCAGAGTGGAAAAGTTGTTACCTCAGGCGGCAGATGCTGAGGCAGGAGCAAGTGTTGGAGAAGAGAGCTGTGTGTAGCTGCCCCACACCCAATAAGCTATTTTGCTGCCTTCAGAAGGAGTGCATTCAAAGAAAATTCAACTGCCACGCGCTGTACAGAGATTGGAAGAGGACAACAAAATGTCTCAGGCATGTCAGTCTAAAGAGGGCATCTGATAACTAATGGGGAGTGTGTGCAGTGGACAGAGATCTTGATTAGGAAACAAAGATGCCACCTTAGAGAATCAAACTAAACAGCTTTATTATAGAAACTCAATCCTAAAATAGGAAAACAAAATATTTGGGGCACTCTGCTAATCTAATTGCATTCTCAAGGACAGCTGAACTGGCAAGGAGAGAAAAGGTGGAGGGGAAAAAAGCATCCCTGAAGGTATCAGTTTATAGTGCAGAGGTGTTGGAATAAGTAGACAGGTGGGAAAGACACTACAGGTCACAAGTACCAACAAATCCTGTTGGCTCCTGAATGCTGAGCCTTATTGTCTAGCATTCCACAGTACTGCTAAGCATCCTAAAGCATCCACTGCATCTCTAAGTATGTTTCTTGGGGCCCTGGGAGGGCCTGCTACCTCTGCCTAGGAGGAGGGCTCTCCCACACCTTGAGATTTCAGAGCCAAAATTCCAAGATGTAGAGATGACCCCTTGTGATGTCATAGGGGCAAGCCCTGGTGATGTTACAGGGGTGATACTACAAGGTGAAGTCTCGTGTGATGTCATCCAGGATGATGGATTAAGCATTAAACACAGCTGCACAGAGTATGACATTCAAATAAAAAGTTTACAAATGAGAGGAAAGAATATTTGCATACATTTTTCTAGGTATGTGCTCTTGTGCTAAGATTCTTCCTCCTTGCCATGAATTTTGTAAAAGAGAGGCCAGTCCTTGAAATGTAGGACTCCTACTCTCCCTGTGCTTCTGGGCTACTGCTTCTGCTGTTGCTGTTGCAAGCCACAAGCACATCTTCCCACACTGCAAGGGGAAGGGAACGGTGTGGTAGGGATGCACTAGCAGCAGAATTCCAACACAAAGAACAGTCCACAAATTGAAATCTGCTAGCTCTGCCCCAGGTACATACAAGGGGTGTGTGACCCCCATCGCAGTTAAAATGGTGGTACCATACCATCCAACTGTCAATTGAGCAGGAACAGTCCCAGTTAATCCCCTGCCATCCCACTTTTTCAGCTGCTTTTAAAATGTCCTGGATTCTTTCGCCGCCGCCTCCTCCTCCTCCTCCTTTCCACCTTCTATTAATTCAGCAGAGGGCAGAGGAAAGGGCAGAATCTTGTCCTCTATAGACTCAGGCTAAAGCAAAATGATCTCTTTGCTTCCGTGCTTTTCCTGGTTAATGACTTTTGCCATCTTGACTACTCTCTGATGCTGCTCGGCTTCCCATTCCCCAGTTCTCACCTGTGAAATGTTAGACGGTATGCGGCACCAGTGAGTTAAAGTGGAAAGGTCTAGTACTCTGGTCAGTGCCACTTCCAATCCACCATTGCTAATATTGCTAAATGGACTGCCCACTGAGGTCCATGCTATACGCAGTGGCATAGTTGGGGGCTGGGGAGGGCAGTTTACCCCAGGCGGCACTTTTTGAGGGGCGGCACTGCTGTCTCTCAGCTAGGCAGGCCTTGAGTGCTGTCTGGGTTTGGAGAGTGGGCGCTGGGAACAAGGAACCCAGGAAGTAGGAGGCTACCGGGTGAAGGCTCAGGGTTGGCGGCGGTGAAGCGGTGCATGCCCAGAGCATGGAATGAGGAGTAGTTGACCACATGGAGTCAGACCAGCTTATACTGCTACTGCTGGAGGTCAGGGCCTGGGGCCTGAGGCTCAGTGCGCAGCGCAGCATCTACGACAAGCAGGAGGAAGAGAAGGAAGAAGAGGAAGGCAGAGGAGGAGGTGGCTGTGGAGGCTCTATGGAGAGCTTGCGAGCCTCCACTCCTCCCCACCTGGCCAGCGGCTCAACGCCAGCAGCATGAAGGGGATGGAGAGACCTAGGCCCCACATCACTTGAGGCTGCTGCTGCTGCTGCTTGAGATGCTGGGGGTGGTCACTCACCTTCGGACCCCTGCTGCCACTGCTGTGCAAGAAGGGAGGCAGCGGTGGCAGCTCTTTGGGCTCGGGCCTTGTCCATCTTGATGGAGAAGGCCAGCAGCTTGGAGGCACTCAGCATGTTGCCCAGCAGAGCGGCCAGGCTCTTGGCAACCATCAGAGGGGGCGGGGGCAGCGGCAGAGGCTGCCTGCTGTTCTCCATGGCTGGCCATTCTCTCCAAGTGCCTCCCAAGCTGCCTGGTTGGCTGCTGTGGCTCCCATGCCTGGCCACTTAGTGCCACTGACAGAGCCCAACACAGCTGCCAGCACCACGGATGGTGCTGGTGCTGGTGCTGCTGCTGTCGCCCTTGCCATCTCTGAACTGGCCACCAAGCCTTTGAAGGAAGCCATCGCTGTTGACCCCCTCACCATCTTCATCACCTCTTGCCCTGGGCTACTCCAAAGCAGGAGCACTAAAAGGAATGGAAACTTTCAGGAAACTCACCTGGGGTGAGAGAACTGAAGCATTTCAAGGATGCTCAAGTTGCTGAGGGGAAAGAGGGGGAGACCCTGGCCAGTCTCGGTGCATTCCCCCGCCCTTTTTCTCTCCCTCACTTGGGAGAGTCCCCTTTCCCGCCTTCAGTTTGGTTTGGCCTCCCACAGCTGTGCAATATCACCGGGGGGCAGGAGTGGCTTCCAGGACATTCCCTCACAGTTGGGACAGTCTTTATAGCAACCCCTTCCCTTGGGAGAAGGGAATTCGAGCACCCAGGCTCGGGGGCAGCAGCACCAGAGTAGTTCCCACCAAGATGGAAAATGTCCTTGAGGGAAGATGGGTGGTTTAGGGAATGCGAAGGGCACAGTCTACAAAGGGAATGCTCACCCGTATTGCATGCTTCTTCAGTGACATAGCTGGTGGGGGGCAGGGGGTAATCCATCCCTGGGCGGCAAAAGCTGTGGCTACGCCACTGGCTACATGAGCGGAACTGTCAGGGAGATGTTCTGTGGGCTTCCAAAACCTGCTGCTTTTCAATGCCCTGAGCACATGGGCTTCCTAGAGGCACCTGACTGGCCACTGTGATGAACAGACAGCTGAACTAGGTAGATCCAGAAGGACTCTTCTTAGATATTTCTATACATCTATTTATACTTGTTAGATGGTGGAAACCTGAACACCATGACACAAAACTACATAAAAAGATTTGAAACTGCAGTTCCACAGGACTGTGTTAAAAAACAATAGTGACAGAATCTTTTAAATGCATATTTGCACCACATATTAGAAACCAGTTTTATTGCCGTACTCATAGGAATTGTATTTTTATGATGAAGTGAGCAACTGGTGTTTTTCCAAATGTTGAGTTGCAGCTCCCATGAGCCCTAACCAGCAAAGCCAATAAAGACCAGGGATCATGGAAATTGTAATCCAACAATGTCTGTTAAGGACATAATTGCCTAGTTTTTTTCTATGAAGTGGTTTTGGAATTTCATGGAGTAACAGCAACAAAATCTTAGCACCCAAACCAGAATTGCCAGGACTCCAGGAGGGAAGCCACAATAGTTTTAGTATAAAATCAAGACATTTTACAGTATAGAAAAGACTGCAGCAACATCACAGATCATTGTTCTGTCACAAACTTAACATATGATTGCTCTAAATAAGCACTTAAGCAGAAGCCTTAGCAGCAGTATTGGAGCAGAATGTCAAAACATGCTTCCTTTGTATTTCATATGCAAAATGTTGATATAAAAGGTTCACAGTATACATTTCTTGCAATAAATGCCAGTTGAACAAAGAGAATCAAAGCACCATTTTAAATGTGTACACTGCATATAACAGCAGTATAACATCTAATACAGAAAGTAGAATTTATTTTGATTTTGCTTTTACTAGTGCTCCCCAGGCAGGTAGGATTTTGACCTATGTATAACGGGCAACATGTGAACATAAATCACATGAAAATTGAGAGCAGATGTTACATAGCAATAGTAGCTGGGATTATCATGCTTAGATTGGACTTTCATGGAAACTACCCACAGCAGGCTTTGAAAGATGGTTTACGTATAGTGTAATGTGGCTACTTGAAAAAGAATATTTATGTGTTGGGCTCTTTTATTACAAGAGGTAACTCATCTTGTTAGTCTGGTTTCAGATGAGTCAGACTAAATTTACAGATGGTTTGGCAAGAGAAAAATTTTCCACTAACTGATCATTTGTAATTGTCTACATCCCCTGAGTATGCCCTTTTCACAACTTCTTCTTCTTCTTTTTACAGCTCACAAAAGCCCATCCAATTTATAGAGATCATTTTACTTTTTCTGCACAAAATGCTGAGGGTTCCTTTTCATTGAGAAGTGGTAAGATTTTGCTCAACTAGAATTAATTACCAGGTCATGAAAAAGTCAAAGAGAATGCCAGCAAGGTTAAATAAGAGTTTCAAAGAAGGCATAAAAGGCAAGAAGCCCTCCTTTAAAGAGTGAAAGAAGTGTGAAAAAAACACTAAGAACTGCTGGGGAGACTTCAGAGACATTAAATGAGCTCTTTCCATGACATTTTATATGGGATGTGTGTGTGCGGGGGAGGTGCATAGTATTCATAAATCTATCAGCAATTGCTCCTTGCAATGGCACTCAGCCTCTGGAACTGTCTTCCATGAAAGACCCATTTAGCCCCTTCTCTCTCAGCTTGTTGAATGACCATGGATGCAGTTCTTCACACAACAGTCTTTCTTATTAGGTTAATACTTCCTTGTTTGGACTTCAGTAGTCTCAGGTTGGTGTCTCACTATGAGTGCCCTACAATTATACAGTTGGCCTCCACATTCACTAGGGTCAGGAGTACAGGACCCTCACAAAATGGGGGGGAAATGCAAATATCAAAGTGTGTGTGTGGGGGGGGGAAGGGGGCCAAAGTATGGTGGGGGGAACAGGAACCCAGGGTCCAAACCACAACAGGGAAAGGAGAGGGAAAGGGAGTAGGTTGGCATGGTGGCCCTACACTTCCCCTCTCTTGCCCATCTCCTTCCTTGGTTGCATGGGCACCAGGAAATGGTTTGTAGTGCTGAGAAATTGGGCTGTGTGCATCCTTAGCTGACCAGGCAGTGGCTAGTGGAGGAGGAACAAGACCAGAGGTGGATTTTTAAAGGGCTGTGTGGCCTAAAGAGCTGCCAAGAGGGAAGACTCCCACAGAAAGGAAGCATTTGAGGTGATAGGCAGAGGTTGGAGAAACTCACAAACTATCCATGAGAGTAAAATCCATGAGAGTTAAATTCACAAATGTGGAGGGCCAACTGTATTCATTTTACTTATTTGAGGTTAAGTGATTCCCAGGGGGTAGCTGTCCCTGTCTGTTGCAGAAAAACCAGAAAGGAATCTTGTGGCATCTCCAAAATTAACACACTTTTGTTTGGCCTAAGTATTCATAGACAATTAGATGTATCTGATCTAGTGCATCTGGTGAAGTGGGCTGCTTTCCATGAAACCTTATGTCAAACAAACAATTAAAATGCCACAACCCTCTTTGTTATTTTATTGTGTGCATTTTGTTTTTCACAAAATCAAGGAATTCAAAGCAACTGCAAAGTCCATCTAGTCCAATCCCTTGCAATGCAAGAATACACAGTTACAGCACTCCCAAGAAATGGCAGTTCGTCCTTTGTTTAAAGATCTCCAATGAAGGAGAATCATCCTCAAAGGCAGTCCATTCCACTGTCAAACACCTCTTACCATCAGGAAGTTCTTCCTGTTGTTTAAATGAAACCTCTTTTCTTGCAATTTGAACCCATTGGTTTGGGTATCTGTTTTTGAAGCAGTAAAAACCAAGCTCACCCTATCCTCTGTGTGATATTTTGCTTCAGATATTTAAAGATGGCTGTCATGTTACCTCTCAAACTTCTCTTCTGTGGGGCAAACACAACCAGCTCCCCAAGCTGTTAGGATTTCAGGAAAGACAGATTGTATGTCTCTTCGAGGACTGGAAAGTGACATATAAATGCCATAAATAAATAAACCATGATAACTAAACAGAATGTCGATATACAGGGACAAAGTAACACTGAATGTTAGATGATAACTTATGTTCAGCTTGAGGGATCAGAGATATGAGAGGTCATTGTTGGAAACAGGATGATGTTGAACTTGATAAGGAGTAGAGAATAGGAAGGCAGCTGGCCACATGAAGTCCCCAACCAGTTTTGTGGGTGTTGCTGTTGTTCTGCACCTCCAAGTTGTTTCTGACATGTGGCAACCTGAGGCAAACCTATCATGGGGCTTTCTCAGTAAGATTTGCTCAAAGGGTGTTTACCATTACCTTCCTCCAAAGCTGTCAAAGTGTGACTTGCCTGTGGTCACCCTGACAGAGCAGGAATTTGAATCCTGGTCTCCTGAAGTTCTTATCCATTCAAAAGTTACATGGTACCACAGCAGCAGAAATGAACATAGTTCATGTTCAAAAGTACACTGGCCCCTTAACATTCATGAGGGTTCAGGATGCAGAACCCTCGCAAAAGTAAAAAAACAAAACAAAATGCAGATAACTCCCCCCCCCAGTGAGCACTCCCCCTCCCTCCTCCTGCCTTCTTTCTGCAGTTGGCCTGGCAGAAAGGCAGGAGAGTGCAGGGGGAAATCCTTCCCCCTTCCAGTCTGGTGCCGGTTGCCAGCTCAGCCTTCCTTCTTCCTGCATGCCTGCGTGGGCGAGGGGCAGGAGAGTGAAGGGGAGGGAAGGTCTTTCCCCTGCACTTTCCTGCCTGCCAAAGCCAGCATGGGCTTCCTTCTTTCACACACCCATGTGGGTGAGAATCAGGAGAGTGGAGGGAAAGGGAGGTCTTTGCCCCTTCACCCTCCTGGCTGCCTCTGCCAACCCAGTCTTCTTTCTTCCTGCACACCGGCAAGGGGCAGGAAGGTTTTTCGCCTGCAGTCTCCTGCCCACTGTCCACATGGCAAAAGGCATAAGACTGGAGGAAGGGAAGATCTCTCCCCCTGCATTCTCCTGCATTTCACCCACGTGCACTGCCTTCTTTCTATGCACTCACCAGGCAACAGGCTAGAGAGTTAAGGGGAAAAGTCTTGTGTACCCATGAACCTTTCCCCCTCCCATTCACTTGCTTTTGCCAAGGTAGCGCACCTGGGCAAAAGGCCAAGGAGGGAGAGAGGGAGAAGGGGAGAGGCAAGCAGGCACTCTGCAAATAATCAAATTTGCAAAGGTCAAATCCACTAATGTGGGTGGAGGACTGTACTTTTATTTTAAAACAAGGTTGTTTCAAAGCAGAAGTGTTTTAACATCCCCCTCTTTTTGTTGCTGTTTTCACTGTTTGATGGCAAATTCAGTGGTATAACTGCCCCACAAGGTTCAGGGGTGGGAGCAAATTGATCCCCACAATCAAGAAGCTGCTTGTACCTTAACCTGATGTGCCATCAGTTTGATTTAGCACAACAGCTGCATTCTTGAAACTGAGAGATACTATTTAACAGCAGACGCTGGAAGTCTGGACTGTACCTCTACAACTGCAGTGGGAAAATTCTGTGGAACAGGGTCAATTTTCAGATTGGACACGTGCGCAAGTGCCTGTTGCCTGAGAAGCATGGGCTAAGGAGAAGCAGTTTAGCAGACATTTTCAATGAGGAAATATGTAAAATAGATATAAATTGGCAACCTTTCCATTTCCATTTTATTTTTTACATTTAAATTTCAATATTAACAAATAAAACTCCCTGTTTGTACTTGATTAGCTATTAATAAACTGATATTTACGCATAAAAATGAACCTTGAATGCATTTAACTTGACTTTAACATGACTGTGTTAGTGACTCCAGAATAGGACCCTTTCCGCAACTCACCTATTTTCGGGGCTGGGGTGCGGTGCTTGCGCGAGCAGCCTTTGGAGAGAGGCTCTTGTTTCCCTGCTTCTTTGGCTCCACACAAGCTTCCTGCTCGCACGAGAGCCCCGCCTCTTCCTTTTTAAGTGCAGCCTGGGACCTTCCCAGGCTGCACTTTACAGCAAGTGCAACCGGCCCAGCTCCAGAGGCTCCACACACAAGGTAAGTGTGCGCGGGGCCCCGGAGCACTGCACGACTGCGCTGCATTTTTGGCTTCAAGCCGAAAATGAAAAAATGCGTGAGCGGTCCCTGCTGGGCCCTGGAGTGTCACGCAAATGTGAGTGCGTCGTGTGGAATGCTGCTCACATGTGTGCGACGCTCAAGGGGCCCTTTCGCATTGAAAATGCTGTGTGAAAAGAGCCTATGACTTGTTTTCCCATACGTTTCCTCACTGGCAATAGTACATTTACCAGTTTGCCACTGAATATCAGCAGTAACTTGCCATGTAATTTTTTGAAAACATTGAGGGGAGGCATGTGGGGGAGGGGTCCTCAAAGAAGGCTTGGAGGCTGCATGCAGCCTGCAGGCCACAATTTGCTACCTCTGCTGTATAGACTTGATGGTGAGAGAGATGTTACACTGTTGAGTTCTTGCCTACTTTTCTTAACTCACTGCTTTAGTAAAGCCACACAGCAAGAGTTTTGGTGTCATTCTCTCCTTGATATTTGTTGTTGTGTGCGTTCAAGTCGTTTCTGACTTATGGCAGCCCTAAGGCAAACCTATAATTGGGCTTTCTCGACAAGATTTGTTCAGAGGGGGTTTGCTTCTGTCTTTCTCTAAGGCTGAGAGAGTGTTGCTTGCCCAAAGTCACCCAGTGGGTTTCCATGGCTGAATGGGGATTGAAACCCAGGTCTCCAGCATCACAGTCCAATGTTCAAACCACTACACAACACTGGTGCTCTGATACACTAGTTACCAAATAGGAAGGGCATCACAATATGACCCACTGCTTGCAGTATGACATGGGAGCAAACAGAATTTGACCACCCCAGTATGTTCTCATTGCTATTTCCACCCAAAGAATGCCTCCAGAAGACAATTTAATTTTCTAGGATCCTCCCTTCCCCACTTTTTTTTTCCTAGAGGGGTGATGTTGAAATTTTGCACGGTTTGTAGACAGAACATCCATATATGGAAATGTTAGCTTGCTAATATTACCTGAATGAAAAAAAAACCATTGTATTAAAGTATGTGAGAAAGACTAGTCATAGGTTATTTATTATAGTGTCTTTAATCTGGTTTTTCCAAGGAAGAAAGATTAAGAGAGAGAGAAAGAAAGTCAATGAACTGATGGGGGGAAAATGTAAACTTGGGGTTTTGTTTTTTTATCTGATTCAGTGCTACCAGTATACTGATGATTGGGGAGGGAGCAAAATAAAGCTATTGCCCTCCTAAAAAAGAATTCTGCCCCCTGCATGAAATTTTCCTCTTCTGTTGTAGTTCAGGATAAAGCACTGGAGTGCTCTGGTAGCAAAGAATTCTAAGGTCCTTCCTAAACTGCATATCCCAGAATTCTCTAGGAAGGAGCTATGGCAGTTCAAGTGGTATCAAACTGGTATAATTGTGCAGTGTTGATACACCTCTACATCTTGTTTGGACTACCATGATACATTCTACATGGCCCTGACTCCAAAACTTGTTTGGAACCTTCAGAATTCTGTGGCCAGACTGCTGATGAGTTGATGGTGGGCCATTTACCGAAAGCATGTGCCTCCATTGGTAAAACAGCTTCACAGGCCATTAGTCAGTTTCCAAGCACAACTCAAAGTGGTGCTCGTTATAATCTTCCAACCACAATGTGATTTTGGACCAGCCTATTTGATAGACCATTTCTTCCCATCTAAGCTGATCTGAGCTTTCATATGAACTTTAAGATGGTGGGAGGCAATGTAAAGATAGACACTTAGATTTGTGGCTATTCTTTTCAATTTGTCTTTGTGGCTTTTTTTCTTCTGTTTTGAATAAAATAATAAGATGTTGGGAAGGAGTCATCTGTACACACACTATAAATAGAGTTCATACTTGTACACACACTTCCCTGGAGTAATGTCCACTGTAGCAAATGGAATTAGCTGCAGAGCAGATAAATGCATACTAGTGAATAGTGAGAAGCTGCAACCAAGATTCTGCATCATCAAACAAAGCAAGTGCATAATCACAGCTTCATCACTGTAGCTGTGTCAGATGACATCCCCAAAATCTTTTTTACGTATGCAGAATCCCAGCTGACGGTACTGGCTAATGACATAGGCCATGCTGAGAACAGGAAGCTGGAGATACCCTTTGGGGTCCTGTCACAACTTCTTGTCTCAATGCACCTCTTGAGTGGGGAGTGCTGCTGACATTGTTTCTCAGTGTTCTAATTTGCAGCACCTTTGGCGGGGGCATTGCGTGCTGAAAAGGTAAGTTTTTGAGGCTAAGTCATTAACAATTGTAAGTATGAATCCTCAAAGTTATGAGATTGTAAATCCAGTTTATGATCTCATCACTAGTAAATGGAATTCCAGCCTATGTATATAAGATATAAACTCTTTTGAAGTGCTCTGAGAAAAGTGAGCATTGCAGTGTAAGCCTGCAGTCCTAAATGCACTTATTCCAAAGTAGAGTTGACCCTCTATATCTGCAGACTATGAATCCACAGATTCAACCAACCATGACTTGAAAATATTTTTTTAAAAATCTAAAATAATAATAATAATAATAATAAAATTTATTTCTATTCCGCCTCTCCCAAATGGATCGAGGCGGCATTACAAAACATATAAATATTGAAACATCAAAATGTAGCCCACCCTTCCCACTCACCAACCCTACCATCTCCCCAACACACCAACTATTAAAACAGATTAAAATAAAACTAAAAGTTAAAAACAAAACAATTAAAAACAATTAAAAACAAAGGGACA
Source organism: Iguana delicatissima (assembly GCA_948472985.1). Classification (NCBI taxonomy): domain Eukaryota; kingdom Metazoa; phylum Chordata; class Lepidosauria; order Squamata; family Iguanidae; genus Iguana; species Iguana delicatissima. Next base: position 53,349 of record CAOKZL010003392.1, on the reverse strand, counting down.
ATTGATGAGAGGCAGTGGAACACTAGTCTGGGAAGGCCTGTCGGAAGAGAACAGTCTTGACTGCTTTTTTAAAGCAGTCAAGACTGGTAATGTGCCGGGTCTCCTCCGGCAGGCCATTCCATAACCTGGGAGCGACTGAAGAAAAGGTCCTCTGGGTAACCGCAGCCAACCTAGTTCTGATTGGCTGCAGTAGATTCCTCCCAGAGGACCTTAATGTGCGGGGCGGATTATATGGGAGAAGGCGATCCCGCAAGTAGGCTGGCCCCAAGCCATGAAGGGCTTTAAAGGTAAAAACCAACACCTTGTACTGTGCCCGGAAACTAATAGGCAGCCAGTGTAAAGACTTCAATATAGGTGTTATGTGGTCAGTTTTAGATCTTCCGGTGACCAACCTGGCTGCCATATTCTGAATTAATTGAAGTTTCCGGACTAAGCACATGGGTAGCCCTATGTAGAGCGCATTGCAGAAGTCAAGCCGTGAAGTTAGCAGCGCATGTACCACTGTTTTTAGGTGTTCCAAGTCCAGGAAGGGGCGCAGCTGGCGTATCAGCCGAAGCTGATAGCACGTGCTCCTGGCTGCTGCATCAATTTGAGCTGTCATCTGAAGCGCTGAGTACAAGTGCACCCCCAAGCTGCGGACACAGTCTTTCAGGGGAAGTGTGACCCTGTCTAGAACTGGTTGACAAACCTCCATACCTGGGCTAAGGCCCTTGACAGCAAGTACCTCCGTCTTATCTGGATTCAGCTTCAGTCTGTTTTTCCTCGTCCAGTCCATTACTGCTTCAAGGCATTCATTACTGCTTCAAGGCATTCAAACCTTTTGTTCACCATTTTATATGAGAGATGCCAGTTTACTACATCCTTATATATAATTGGACTTGAGCATCTACAGATTTTGACATCCACGAGTGATCCTGGAACCAAACCCCAGTGGATATTGAGGGCCCACTGTAAGCTGCACTGGACAAAGCTCACTTCAGACTAAAACAGCACACTCGAGACACAGAGAAGCAGTGTAGATATCAGATAGCACGTAGCAAGTCCAGCCTCAACACCCCCACCATAAACAGAAAGGTACTTAAAACCATAATCCTAAACTATTATTTGGGAGAAGACTTTAACTCTCCACAGTATATCCAAGTAAGCATATTGTATATCAACTATAACTCATTGTCTGTGTTAGTGATTGCAGTGTCGCCATAATATACCTTTACTTGTCTAAGGCCATTTCTGCACAACATTGCTATAATGCTATAGCAGTGGGTTGTTACTGGTCCAGGAGCCATGCTTCTGCACGAAATCATCGCTATCCAGCTGCTATCCCATCCCCAAGCATCGCCAAATTGCCATATTCTATTTCTAGAAAAAATCTATTAAGACCCTCCTATAGTGCTTCAATCCCATCAGCTATCATAGTACAGTACCATATAGCACTTGATAGAGCTTCCTGTTATGGCGGATCCAGCTATGGGTGGGCTGTGGGCGTGCCCAGCTCATCCCTCCCTCAGCGACTCCCATGGCATGGTAACTTTATGTCACCTCTCCTCAGTTATTTTAAATGTCTCCTTTGAGTCAAATTTCTTTATTTTTTAATATATTTTTAAACAGTATAGGGCAAAAGTGCAATAGTGTACTGGCATGTCATGCTGTTGCAACATTGCTATGTTACTACAGCTCCCCCCACACAAAAAAAATCATTGCCCAATCAAGGGCAGTGGGACAGGGTGAAGGCAGGGCACAGGAGCAACCAAGGACGCTGTAATGTGGAAGGAACACCAGTGGCAATACTGCTACCCATCCACTTAAGGGGGAAGGGTGCAGGTCCTTAACCTGACAGCATCATACAAATAGTGATGCTGCCATTATAATGGTATAACACACTAATGGCCTCTAGAACAGAAATGGCTCAACTCCTGAACTAACAGTTGTACATAGAAACAGGCTCCTAAACACAGACTTCCCTGCCCTCATCTTTCTGGGGTAACCACCACTTCTCAAAATTCTGAAGGAGAACCAATTGAATGGAATGGGCTGTACCCGAAAATTTAGTTGGCGGGATTCTCCTTAAGCAGAGCCTTTCTGCCAAAGAAAGGCAGATCCAGGATCCAGCACATTGAGTATAGTATAACTACCAAAGGAACCATACATGTTATTTTTGTGTGTCTTTTCAGAGATGTCCTTAGAGTTGACTCATGAAAGGTCAGTAGTCAACCACATCTTTGCTTTGTTGCACAATAAAAACAACAGAACAGAAAACAAGAAGAACACATGGAGTGTTTCGGTCCTTTCCTTGCATATTCCCAGGGAGAACAACAACAAAGCAATATTAAGCAATTAAGCAACTCAGAGATGCTTCTTGAACCACATCCTTTCCCCTTGAAAATCCAGACAATGCCCCACTTTTTTTTCCAATCCCCTCTTTTGTTTTAAATACTGTTTTGCAGCTTTTTGAATCAAACATGTAGTGGCAAGATCAGTCCAGGGCATATGTATTTAGAAATACATCACATTCTCTTTGATGGACTTATTCCTGCTTAGAACCTAAATAGCTCAGAGGGGGAAAAAAACCCTCATTCCCTCCTTCCTTCCCTCCTAGTCTCTCTCTCTTTCTCTTTTAATCAAATTACCCAGACCTGGACCATATCACATGGGGAGACTTTTTGGCTAAGGAACAACATTAATAAGTTTTAAAAACAAGAGATACTTGACCCAAAGTTATGAGTGCAACCCTAATTCCTATGGACTTTTTAAAAATTGCCACTTACTTAGAACCAGCTATTTCAGACCCTACCAATAAGGAGACTGCATTGTGATGAATGAACAGGGTGATTAATAGGATAATGAAGGGGTAGGGGGTTATTTTGCTTTTCATTGCTTTAAAATTATAAGTTGCTTGTGCCAGGTTTCTGTTATAGATGTGTATTGCTTCTGTGTGGCCTGCTCACGTAGACTCTTTTCCTTGGTTAAAGAAGATGAAATTTGCTTCATTTGTGATTATTTTCTGATTCTTTATAGAGGATGGAAATCTGCATTCTCTAACTCAAGCATTTATCTTTGAATAGACTTGCTTCTGACAAACAATGTGGTGACCCATCTATAACAGAGTTTAATGAAGAAACATACTACTTTGGCTGATGGTACTCTGGAAGTAGTTCAAGATATTGGTCCTTGCCTATAGTAAAGTGCTAGGTGGCCTGGATCTAGCATGTCTTTTCTCATACTGGCTACCTTTCTAAACAAGGATGGAGAGCTTTTGTTTCTTCAGAAGCTTTGGACCAATGGCAGTTGGTCACTTCCGTGTCAGTGGGGCGGTGAATTTGGTGGGAGGCTTTGGCCCTGACTTCAAAGGACTGATCTAAAGTGCTAAGACTATTGGGTGTATAGGATTCAGTCTCTTGGATAGCTCAAACTAGATTCAGGATCCCACTGATATGAAAACCACCAGAGCCACTGCTTAGGACTTCAACCCAGCTCTGCCCACGACAGTCAAAAGTACAGTCAGCCCTCCACCTTTGCGGGTTTCACTTTTGCAGATTTGATTATTCATGGATTATTTGCTGTCACCTCTCCCTATGCCATTGTTAGTAGGGACTGCAAGCCTCATGAGAATGAGAAACTGTGAAAGAGGCTTGTAAGTCCCTCTTAAAAATGGTGTGGGGCAGCAGTGGAGGTGGCAGTAAGCCCTACCAGCCACCCAGTTCTGCTGCATTTTGAAGGAACCCTGATTCCTCAAAGAAATCCATGGTGGGCTTAATATGGTGATCATACTTTTTTGTGTGTGTTAAATATGGTTTGGGAGGGTCTAGAGCAGTGGTTCTCAACCTGTGGGTCCCCAGATGTTTTTGGACTTCAGCTCCCAGAAGCCCTAAACATTGGCCATAGTGGCTGGGGCTTCTGGGAGCTGAAGTCCAAAACATCTGGGGACCCACAGGTTGAGAACCACTGGTCTAGAGTTATTCACAGTTTTACTACTTTCACGGGGTCCTGTGCCCTAGGGAATGTGAAGGGATGACTGTAATAAATTTTAGAAGCTGGAGTTTAAAATATCTGAAAGACTCAAGTCCCACCCTTGCTTGTGGAAAAAAAAAGTCTACATACGTTCTTGCATGGTTCTAGTTCTTTGTCAGAAAATATTTGTTGTTATTATTGCTAACATAATATTAATCCTGATAATTATTATTTCAAATGTCATTTTGACAATTCAAATCTTTGTTATCGTGCTGTATTTTCTTAGAGCATATCAAAGTAGGTTGTAAGGGACATGCTTTGTGAGAGGCAGGATAGAAATCTATTAAATCATTGTAAACAGCAGTAACTTTCGAGTTCAGGTCGGACCAAGGAAGCCCACCTGAACTCCAATTTTCTGACATTTATGGAAAGTGGGAAATGATGATGATGATTTCATTAATTGTAGTTAATTAAAACTTGCCTAAGCAAGGGAAGGAGAGAGAAGGCTGAACAAGCATTGGAGGGAGGAGAAGAGAAAGGACAGAAGGAGAAAGATCCCACCGGGAAAGGGAGAGGACCAAAGTGATTCTAACTCATGAGAAGCTGAATACTTTCTGCAAGCTATTAATAAGGATTGGCATGGATTTCAACATTTTCTGAAGCTGAGAAAATAAAAAGTAGATGACAATGTTGTCAAGAAAGTAGCAGGATCTGAGCTGAATTGCAAACCATGTGGCTGTAATACTTGCCTTTGGCCAGTGATGAAGAACATTCCATTATACAGTTTGCTAAACAAATCCCATGGTAACTGCTTTGCATTACTGTTCCTTTCATATACTGTGTACATTTTTGTTCAGCAGCAACAGTTTGAGATAGAACACAGTGCTTGGGATCAATTCCTTCTAGAATATTCCCTCTAGAATATTTTCACATTGTTATGCAGAGTATAGGATAAAGAACATAGGCCCATACAACATAACTATGAATTATAATTTTTGCTAGAAAAATACCGTGAAGGTGAACTAAGTTAGACAAAACATTACAAAGCAACCTTGGGCTGCCTTCAGTTTATTGTCATTATGTGATATGAATAAATTTTAAACAATACTGTAGAAACCTCCACTTGTTCTATTGCTACCAACACTGTTTGTGGGGACTCTTCTCTTGATTCTATTTCCTTTTCTCTTTTCTAAGTGACTTCATAGTTCCTATGTGGGAGACTTTAGCCTTTTAATCCCACCACTGGATACCATACTGCTTTTTTTTCTTTAAAGTGTTCTCTAGGGCCTATGTTTGTCCAGGGGGGTTCTCAGAATGTGGAGAAAATGCCACCATGTTCCCCAGAGAGCATTCAGGGGCAAAAATATTTCTGACAATTTTTGCAAAATGTTTTTTGACCCCTAGGAGGCCCAGATGAGGAAGTTAGGAGACTGGGTAAGAAGGCACAGGGAGCAAGCTAGCTCTAGAAGTTTCCAAATACACAACCTTGCAGATGCAGAATGATCCATGTGTGAGAGTCACAGAGACCATGAGAAAGAAGTACTTAAGACACAGTGAGGTACTTGGAGCATAGCCTTCAAGAATTTTAATTGAACTTCATCCAAAAGTAAAAATGGAATGAGAACAAAGTACTATTCCATACAATAGTGGTTTAATGCAGTTTTAGTACAGCTGGTACATAGTGACCTCTGGTAAAACAGAAATTTAAAACTGCAGAAGCACACCTCTAGATTGATTGATTGATTGATTGATTGATTGATTGACTGATTTAAGATGGAGATTAACAGAACAATATAGGACTTTAACAGCACCAATAAAAACCCATAGCAATCAGCCAGAATAGAGAAGAAGCACCATATCAGGGAATGAAATTGGGATTTGTACCTAGTCCATAGGGATTTGTATCTAGCCCTTTCCAGGAGAGGAGGCAGGATTTAGCCAAGCTACAGTTGGCCCTCCACATTTGTGGGTTTGACTTTCACGGATTTGATTATTTGCAAGTTTTTTCAACCCCTCCCCTCATTTCAGGCATTTTGCCTTGGTGATTCTAATCAGGCTGTGCAGTTCTTTAAAAACCCACCTCTGGTCCTCCTCCTCCTCCTCCAGCTGCTGTCTGGCCAGCTAAGGATTGTTTACAGCCCAGTTCTCAGCATCACAACCGCTCTCCAAATGTCCTACACACACTGAAGGAAGGAGATGGTGAGAAAGAGGAAGTACAGGGCCACCATGCTGACTCTCCTTCCCTCTCCTTTCTCTGACCAGCTTTGGACCCTAGATGCCCACTCTCCCCATGATGCCTTGATCCCCTTCCCACAGACACACACATATATTTTAATATTTGCAGTTTATCTATTTTTGCACATCTCCTGTGCCCCTAGCCCTAGCAAATGTGGAGGGCCAACTGTATATAGAATTTTGGTCTAGTGGGCTTCTGAAGCATCAGTATTCCATATTTGGTGCCATAACTATTAAAAAAACCACTGCTTCTAGCAGATATCTGGTATACTTCATTTGGTAGCTAGGCCCTGTTCCACATTAAATGTGGAAATACAAAGCTCATCTTCTTATGGGAATTACGCATTCTGAATCTTTCTGAACAGTGAATTAACTAACTAGTGTTGAACTGAGGCCAGTCTATCTTTTTCCACAGGGTTATGATGGCTTGATAAGCAAAGTTTTGGATTTAGTCCCAAAACATGCATGGTAGACAGCAGTGGCATGACCTACCTCAGTCCACAGAAGTTCATCTTGAGCTGATGTTATGTGCACAAGCAAATAGGTCAACAAGATCTTTGTTTCATTAATATTTCAATTTAAATTTTAATGTCACCCTTTGAATGACCCTGGTTGGTAGCTGCTATGTACATGCATGTTCTTTTGATGTTTCATATTTTGGCTTCAGCTCATTGTGCTACAAGCAGTCAGAAAAAAAAAAGCCCCCTTCCAAAAATATGTGAAAGCAGGATGGGAACTGTAAATAATATGAACCAAGAAGTCCGAGACATTCCCAACTTTTGATGTCTAATGCGTCAGTTGCATGGAAACCTCCAGAAAACAGCATAACGTCAGATTAAACGTGTGGTCCCCTTCAATTGAAACTTTCCAAGTTTAAATCAAATGCAAGTGCACATCAGCCAGATGTTTCTCACATTACTGTGTTTCAAGAGTTTACTGGAAATGATCTCATACATGGTTAATGTAGGTGACCAACTCTGCATGCTATTCATATTGGACCATGATTTAGCTTTAAGGTTGCCAATCCAGCTATTGTTTGAGATGGATAAAATTTGCCCTTAGTTTGCCACAAGGATAACTGATAGACCAACTGGGAGGTGACATGCTGTTTCTTAATTCATGTTGAAAGTGAAGAAATCACATATACAGGGAAACACAGGAAATCATTTGTGAGAAATAAATGGAGTTTGACTAATCTAGTAAAGCAACAGCACCTCATTCTCCTACAAAGCAATCACTCATTTAATTAAAAAGGCAATCAGAGTCTCTAGAAGTCTGGGAAAAAGAATGAGTCAAGAGAAGAACAACAAAATGACATGCATGAGTTGCCCAATCATGTGCATGTTTGGAGGCAAGGTCCACTGAGTTCAACGGGACTTATTTCCCAGTGAGTGTGGGTCAGATCATAGGGAGAGAATACTGGGAGGGAGGTGTTCAAGTATGGGAATGGTCTCATGGACGTGAAATGTCCTGAATCACACAGTTAAACCTTTATGTCCAATTGGTTTTTATGGCTAGTATATAATAGGCTGGTTCTGCCAATGCAATTTCTTCCCTCAGCAGAACCAGATGCTGGAGGCACCTTCTTTGCTGAAGCTCCCCAAGCACCCCTAAACCTACTCTGGAAGTCTGCAAAACCCTGTCTAGTCAATTTTGGGCAGCTATGGATGGGACAAGGGGCAAGAAAATAATCCAGCCACACTGAGATTCATCAGACACTAGTCCAATGTGGAATTTAGACCTACAGAATTTAGACATACCTAAAGTTCTGTGTATTGGAAACTATGTTTTTCACTGGATTAAACTGCATAGATACGGGATATGGAGCTCAAAATCCTTGGTGGAGTTTCCAAAGAAAGGTATGGATACATTTTGAATGTTTGCCACCCATCCACCCAGGACTCATGCAGAGATCTGTTGTCAACTATTTGAAGTTACTAAGCCAAGCTGGCAGTAACACAGGGAAAAATATCTAATCTGAGACTGGTTTTCCTTTTCATAAAACTCCTTAAAGAGATTGGTACCTCATTCATTTGTATGGCTTAATTGTTCTGTTTGTGATCAGTGAGCAGTAACGGTTGTTCCACCAAGCTAAGGCATGGTCGCTCCAGTTGTTAGAAGATGAACACAATAGAAGTATATTTAAAACAAAGGGAAATAATTCAAATAACTTTCTCACAGACTTTGTGCAGTTTTTATTGCCTCTGAGCCAACAATGCATGCCAGTGTCCGTCAGGCTTCTCAGGCAGAAGATCAAAATGAACGATGGTAGTGGCACAGGCCTGTCTATTATCCTCTGTGGCTTTAGTCTTCTGAAGTGAAGGGTCACTCTTTATTGTTAGGCAGAAATGAGTGATCTCCACAAGACTAGGTAACCTTTTTCAGAAGTATAAGGAATCTCTGGCAGTGTTGCCTCTGGCAGCTGTACAAACAACACTGGGAAGCTGGTTTTAAAAACAAAACAAAAAATCTGTGACTTGAAAACTGTTCAGATTGGAAAATCAATACAGCACAGGAAATTTATGTATGCATTATATTGATATGCTGCCTTTCCTCCCAAGAATTTAAGTCACTTATGGTTCCTCTTCCGCCCTCTTATCTTCCCAGCAACTCAGTAAGGTAGGTTAGGCAAGAAGGCAGCAGCTGGCCAAAGGACTGGGTGAGGATTTCAGCACCACTTTCTCCAAAATTATGGAGACACATTAAGTTGGGAAGAGAGGGATATTTGGTTTTTTGGGAGGAGGGCTGGATTGCTCCTGTGATTAATCTGAGGGGCCAGATGTCATGAGAGCGTGGGGTTTGACCCTCCCCAGCTCTGTCCTCTGGTGTTAGTTTCCTCAACGCCGATTTCTGATTTCTCCAGATAGAGAGAGGAAGAGAACTCCATACCTCTGTATACAACACAGAATCACAACTAGAACTTGGAGGAGTGATTCCATAACTCACTGTGAATTGTGTTCCTGAGCAGTGTATAGGTAGAAATCTGACACACAGGTTATGGTTTCTGACTGGTCTTGTACAAAATACCATTCTCCCTGGTCTATGGAGTGAAAGTCTTCTTCCACATGATGCCTTTTGTCCATGCCCTGGGGAAGCATTCATGTGAATCTCTCTGTCAGAACTTGCAAAAGGTGATTGATTCTGAAGCCAGAGTGAAATGAGGGGAGCTCTAGCATAGCTGTTTATGTTGCATATTTTTTTCTCAGTTACATACTATAATATTCCAATACAACAAAGCAGAAAAATGAAAAGAAAAGGAAAAACAACAAAAAGTCAGAAAATTTCTATGGAACTTATCTCTTCCTCAAATTTAAATGAAAAGGATGCAAATGTCAATTAAAGGAGGAGGGTTTTAGTCGTCCATATTTTCTCCCATACTGTTGGACATACTTGTTATCTTGCATTTATTTTTGGTCTTCCTCATTTAAAATGAGTTGCCCACTATGCTTAGTCCTGGAATCTCATTTTATTTTTTAAAAAGGCAATATTCTACCAACAATTTTAGATGTTAGGACTGTCTGGCAATTACTGTCTTATTAACTACAGTTTGATCTATATCTTCATGCTAATTTTACCCTATGGGGAAAATCTGGATTTGAAGATCGGTAGGAAAACAATTTTATAAAGAACGAGGGCAGATAATGAGATTGTTACCTTAAATCAAATACTTGGTGGGGCAATGAGTTTCTGCCATTTTTGAGTCTGCAAGAGCAGTTTAACTTACTTCTGCCAGCAAAATGGCAGTATTTCCAATGGAAACGTTTGCTACAGTCCAGATTTCTCCCTGCAGCCCTAAATACTTCTGTGGTTCTTTTAGTATTAGAAAGATTAAACCAGCCAACTAATTGATACCTAAACCAACAACCTGTATATACAATTTTTTTTTAAATATATAAATATGATACGTGAGGTTTACAACAGGAATGGAATAAGGAATTGGAATGCTCAGTTCTGGCTAATCAATGGTTAATGATCTTAACATCTATAACAAATATAGGTATAGCTCTTTGATTACGTCTTATACAGCAGAAATTGCTGTTTTGGATATATTGGTCACCACAGCATCTTTTAGAGACAGGGTTATCAAAAGCAGCAAACTGTAGAGATAACAATACTGCTAATGCCTCCTTAATGCTTATGTTTGGAAGCTGTCCTACTGTTGCCCCATTCTGGGTGGAAATAGTTAGGCAGATAAAAAAGATACTGGAAAGCTCTTTAAAATCTGAGATGTGCATGTTCTTTCGAATTATTTACTTGTATAACAAATAGCCAGCAGATGTGGATTTTTTGCACCCTCTTGGCTTCTAAAAGATTGATACTTCAATGTTGGAAGGATAATCTTCCTCCACCTGTGATTCACTGGATAGAAGATCTAACAACACTTGCAACATTTGAAAGAATGATACACAGAAAAAACCTGCAAACAGACTTATATTTTGGGCATTTTGTCATAGCATACAGAATACGACTGCTCTACATATACAGTATATGTGTAGAATGTTCATATTCTCCAGGTGTTCATCTAAAAAGCTCCCATAGCTATACATTCCTATGAGAAGCCAAAAATGCAGGCAGCTGTGTTGATTCGTACCACCAGTCCAATTCCATACAAACAACCCAGTTTTCATCTCCACTAGAAGCAGGTGTGCCGTGAAATCAATGGGTCTAAACTGCCAAGAAATTCCAAAGTAATTTGCATTGCAAAAGGAATAAAGATGATTCAGTGTGGTGTAGTGCTTTGAGCATTGGACTATGACTCTGGAGGCTAGGGCTCAATTTCCCACTTGGCCATGAAAAGAACAGGTTGCTTACTTGTAACTGTGGTTCTTCGAATGGTCATCTGTGCCCTCATACATTAGGAGCTTTCGCGCCTGTGCGGTAGCGTTCGGAAGATTCTAGAGCTCGTTGGCTTGGCAGGAACCCATCCCCCACGTCGGTACTGCGCATGCTCAGCCCGCCGAGCAACGGTCGCTCCTCAGTTCTGGTCTGCCGAACAGATGGGACCTGAAAAGAGGGGAAGGTTGGGCGGGCATATATGAGGGCACAGATGACCACTCGAAGAACCACAGTTACAGGTAAGCAACCTGTTCTTCTTCTTCATGGTCTCTGTGCCTCATACATTAGGAGACTGTGTAGCTTACCGGTAGGATGGCGGGTCAGGTCCCAGACCCTAGAGAACAGAAGCCAGCACAGCACGTCCAAAACAAGCATCTCTGCAGGACCGGCAGTCCAGCCTGTAGTGGCGCACGAAGGTCGACAGCTGGGACCAGGTCGCCACACGGCACAACTCCTGCAGGTCAATTCCTTTCAGGAGGGCTGCAGATATAGCCACGGCTCTGGCGGAATGAGCCCGAAGAAGGTCTGGCGGTGGCTTCTTGGCAAGCTCGTACGCCAGGTGTATAGTCTGTAGCACCCACTTGGAGAAGCGCTGGGTGGACACTTTGTGGCCCCTCCGGCACCTGCCGTAGCAGACAAAAGATGTGGTGTCTGCCTATAGGCCGCAGTCCTGTCCTTGTAGAATGCCAGGGAGTGAAGGGACCACTCCAGAGGTGTAGTCGGGTCCGGATAGAAGGCTGGCAGGATGATGTCCTGGCTCAGATGGAAGCTGGACACCACCTTCGGAAGAAAGGAGATGTCAGGCCGGAGGACCACCTTGTCTCGATGGAAAACTAGGTAAAGATTGTCGCACCGTAGTGCTGTCAGCTATCCTGCCCGCCTGGCAGAGGTGACAGCCACTAGGCACACAGTCTTCATGGCGAGCAACCTGTCATCTGCTGTCACCATCGGCTCCAAGGGCGGCCTCGTCAGCTGCGACAGCACCAGCGATAGCGACCACAGCGGTAGCAGCAGTGATACTGGCGGGTAGAGATGCTGTAGGCCCTTCAGGAACTGCTTGACGGTACCGTCCCTGAAGAGAGCAGCCGAAGGGGATCGTGGCAGTTGGTATGCTACGATCTCAGCGAGGTACACCTTGAGCGACGAGAAGACCAGACCCTGTTGCCGGAGGTGTAGCAGGAAGTGGAGCACAGTACGCAGGTTGACAGGCGATACCGGCTCTCCACGTTCCTCGGCGAAGGCCATGAAGCGCCTCCACTTGTAGTGATAGTTGCGGCGAATGGAGTCCTTCCTGGCTGCTGTCAAGACATCACCGATGATAAGGTCGTCTACGGCAATATCCTCTAGGCATGGAGGGCCAAGAGCAGCAGGTCCAGGTGCAGCACGAGACCGTTGGAGTGGGATAGCGGGTCGGTACCATCGGGAACCGGAGGGATTCTCACCGGGAGCTTCAAACAGCGACCCGAACCAGTGCTGCCTTGGCCAGTACGGCGCCACCAGGATCATGTCTGCTCAATCCGCGAGGATCTTTGCCACCACGCGGCCCAGGAGGGGGAACGGGGAAGGCATAGAAAAGCCCCTCTTCCCATGGGAACTGGAATGCGTCGCCGATGGAGTGGCAATCGCAGCTGGCCCTTGAGCAGAATTGGCGGCACTTCGCGTTCTGGCTGGTCATGAAGAGGTTGACGATCGGCTCGCCCCATCGGTCCCGAGCCATCTGGAAGGCCTCAATAGACAGGGACCACTCGTGGTGGGAAGTGGTGTCCCAACTGAGAGCATCTGCCGTGGTGTTCTCCTGCCCCACCAGGTGAACCACCACGAGATTTAACTGCAGCGAGACACACTAGTTCCAGAGGTCGAGCGCAATGTGCAGTAGTGTGGTGGAGTGCGTCCTTCCTTGCCTGTTCACGTAGCAGACTGCCATCGTGTTGTCGGTGAGGATCAACACCGTGCGGCCTGTGACCAGGTGACAAAACGCCCTCAGAGCCTTGTGGATTGCCAGCAGCTTAAGAGTGTTGATATGAAGGGACGTCTCATCTTCCATCCACCGACCGCGGACTTGGAGGTCGCCGGTGTGTGCCCCTCAGCCAAGAGCAAGGCATCTGTCATCACCGTGACCAATGATTCGGGGTCGCGGAACAGCATGCCTGACAGGAGATTCTTGTACAACTGCCACCACAGGAGAGATCGACAGACCTGTTGAGGCAGCTGGTAGCGGCGAGACTGGTCGTCCCAGAAAGGATCGAAGGCCCTGACGAACCAGTGCTGGAGCCGTCATGCGCATAACCTGGAGAGGTAGGTTACGGCGGTGGTCAAGGCCATGTAGCCGAGGAGCTGTTGTATCGTCCTGGCTGATATCGTTGGAGTGTGGAAGGCGGCGGACACCGCCCGACAGAGTGTCCACTCCCTCTCGTCTGGTAGGTAGGCCCTCGCCGATACCGCGTCGAGGGTCGCCCCAATGAAGTCGAGAACCTGCGTGGGCTTGAGATGGGACTTCTTTGGGTTGACCCTGAGTCCGAGTTGAGTCAAAGTCCGGTGGATGTCTTTGTAGAGTTTCTGTAGGCAGGATGCCACCAATAGCCAATCATCCAAGTACGGGTAGACAGAGACGCCTTTCGTCCGCAGGAATGACACGACGGGGGCCATGCACGTGGTGAATACCCGCGGTGCGGTGGAGAGGCTGAACAGGAGCACCCGGTATTGGTAGCTGGTGCCGTCGACCACGAACTGCAGGTACCGTCTGTGCTGCGGGTGGATGGAGATGTGGAAATAGGCGTCTTTGAGGTCGATGGACGCAAGCCAGTCCCCTCACCGGAGGAAGGGCAGGATCGAGGGTAGCGTGACCATCTTGAACCTCTTGGGGCGGATGTACTCATTCACCCCTCTGAGGTCTAGGATGGGCTGCAGGGAGCCGTCCGCCTTCGGTACGGTGAAGTACCTCGAGAAGAAGCCGGTGGTCTTGGCTGAAGGCGGAAGCGCCTCGATCGCTCCCTTTTGGAGGAGGGACTGGATCTCTTCCAGCAGTACCCAGCTGGCCGGGGTAGAGTAGTAGACACTCTGTAGCGGAATATCCTGGAACTCTATGGCGTATCCCAGGCGGATGATGGTAAGCACCCAGGAGTCCGCAGTGATCTTCCCGCCATTGAGTGAGGTGCCTGGCCAGTCTCAGATGATGGTACAAGTCCGCTGGAAGGGCGAAGGATGGTATTGGTGGTGTCCTGCGAAAACCCTCAAAATCGAGACTTCATCCTTGAAGAAGACTACTTCGATGACGATGATGGGCGTCTTCTTGGAAGCCTTTGCGAAGCGGAGGATATTGATGGTCTTGATGCGGTCGATCTCGGAGACTGTGGCTGGTACGCCAAAGAAGAGGAGGCCCTTCTCCACGAAGACCTCGGCAGGAAACTGCGACGAGACTGGGCAGGTTGATTTATACCCATCTTCTTAGCAGTCAACCGGGCCTTCACAAGGTGATCCATCGCCTTGTCAGTGGAGGTGTGGAAGAGCCCTTGGCCGTCGAACGGAAGATCTTCGATCCATTGATGGCTGTCCTTCTGAAGCCCAGAGGACTAGAGTCACGCATGTTGGCAAAGGGCTACCGAGCTGACCATCACCCTCGAGGTAGCCTCCACGACCTGATTCGAGGTGGCGGTCTGCTGGTTGGCCACCGCGACTGCCTCGCCAAAGATCTGAGTTGCGGCGGCCGTGGCTCCTCTGGCAGCTCGGCAAAGAGCAGCGCAAGTCGGTCCAGCAAATTACGGTGGTATGCCGCGAGGCATGCCATCGTATTCAGTGTCCTGTCCACCAAGGACGCCGCCGAGTAAAAACGGCAACCGAAGGCATCGAGCTTCTGACCTTCACGGTCTGGTGGGGTGGTGTGAGCTCGATTGCCTCCTTTCGTCTGGGCCGACTCCATGACGATGGAATTCGGTACAGGATGGCTGAAGAGGAACTCCGCGTTCTCCTTCTGCATCCTGTACAGGTGCTCCAGCCGATGCGGAATGGGCTGTGCTGATGCCGGCTTCGCCCACGGCTGCTTCATTGCCTCCACCAGAGTTTGCAGGAACGGCAGCGGTGCGGTGCATGGTGGGCGGGTTTCCAAGTACTGGAAAACCAGGTCCTGGGCTACCGGAGCCGGGTCGGTCACCTTGAGGCCAAGGGCAGTGGCCATGCGGAGGAGAATGGCGGAGAACTGGCGCACGTCCTCCGGTGCAGACTCCGGACCTGGTTCCCCGAAAGCCAGTGGAGGCGACTCGTGTGAAGACGGAGTCGACTCCACGGAGTCCGAGTCCGATTCGTAGGACTCAGCCAATGGAGTTGCAGACCTCTCCTCTTCCTTCTGCTCGGATGCTCTGCGAGCAGGGAGAGCCAGGGTCACCTCCAGGGCTGCTGCTTGCATCGGTACCAATGCGGCCGATGTCGTGGCCAGTATTGGAGTCACCTGCAGGGGCACAACCGAGGGCCGAGGGCGGTGTGCGACCTGCGTTGTTGACGTCGCAGCTCTCGTAGGTTGAGCCATGGTGGTCTGTGGCACCAGAAGAGTAGCTGTCGCAGTCGTCCACGGGGATGGCGAGACAGCCCTGTAGCGGGGTGAGGGCTCCCGGGACCTCCGGTGACGCGGTGACCAACGCGGTGACCGTTCGTAATGGGAGTGATGGATCTCCTGTGGTGGCAATCAAGACCGGTGTCGCGGTGACCAGTACTGAACATCGAGGTGGTACCAGTCCCTGTACGATGAGGAGTATGAGTAATACGATTCCGCCGGCTCGTGCCACACTTGCTCCTGGCCATACCTTCCAAGGTAGGCAGCAGGAGAGCATCTACTCTCGCCAGAGTATTCCGTTTCCAGGCGCATCTCTCCATAACGGGAATGGAGGCCTGGCCCTCTCATCAGGAGAGCGGGACTCACCACGTTGAGAGGCAGGTCGTTGCCTGACCTCAGCCTCCTCCCGGCGGCCTGCCGAAGGACGGCGATCCGGCGGGGTGACCTCAGCCATAAGCTGGGCTGGCTCGGAGGGCGAGGCCTCCATGGACTGCTCTTTGTCCGACACCTCGAGGATTTTCTGCTCTTCAGGAAGCTCCGCAGGTTCCTCGGCGGGCTGGGTGGGTGGTGGTGTTGGTGAGCAAGTCTCCTTCGGGGGAGGGCGCCGCTTCTCCTTCTTCTTCTCGCGCTCCTTCCCAGTGTCATCAGTCGGGGGACGCTTCTTTGGGCCGGTGTTAGTGGCCTAGGGAAGGACGCGGAGGCCTGCGAGCCCGCAGGGACCTCCCGCGCCCGAGTTGCTGAGATTTTTGGAATCCTTGGCAACTTCGTGATCGGTACCAGGCCCAGTACTGATGAGGTGGACGGTGCGGGGCCGCTGCCGCTGCCAAAGAAGAAGAAGTGGTCAGGCGTTTCTCGGCCATGGTACCTTCTGTGGGTTTCCGAGCACGCAAAGACTCCTCCCAGCAGTGAGATTTCAATCACGCAGATCGATTTCGGAGGGTCTGGTGGGTGAATTCGCAGCAAACCAGGCAAGCCTGGACATTATGCCCTTCACCCAAACAAAAAAGGCACTTGGAATGTCAGTCAGAAAGGGCGACCTTCCTTCCACAGGAAGTGCAGTTCTTGAAAAGGGCTGACATAAACTAAGGAAAGGGAGTGAGGAGAAATAGCAAAGTCCAAAACGCCAAGACAAGTCCGAAATCCGTAATCGTAAGAAAGCCAGAAATGGATCAAAACCAGTCGAGCAGTACCAAAAAACCAATCCAAAATCTGAGAGAGTAGTCGATATAGCCAAAATCCGTAGTCAAAAGCCAAGAAAAACACGAAGAGAGTAAAAGCACAAGCCAAACAAGCAGAACCTTCTGTTCACAACGGCGGACAAGAAAGAACTGAGGAGCGACTGTTGCTCGACGGGCTGAGCATGCGCAGTACCAACGTGGGGGATGGGTTCCCGCCATGCCAACGAGCTCTAGAATCTTCTGAACGCTACCACGCAGGCGCGAAAGCTCCTAATGTATGAGGCACAGAGACCACGAAGAAGAACCCACTGGGTCACCTTGGGTGCATCACACATTCTCAGCCCCAGAAAACCCCATGATAGGTTCACCTTAGGATCACTATAAGTCAGAAATGACTTAAAGCACACAACAAAACAGCAACAACAACAACAAGAACAGCATAAAATAAAGAACTCATTACAGCTGTTACCCCACTGGCATACCCTATCCCGGGGACTATAAATTTGGTATCAGATATGCCCACCATGCCAGAGAGGTTGCCCGGATGGGCACATAGGAAGAGAGGTCGAACAACTGAAAACAGGTCAAGACCAGAAAAATGCCCAGTCACGTAGTCCAAGGAGACCTCAGGCTGTGCAAATCCACATAAACAAAGGCTCCTCAGCCAAGAGTAGCCAACTTGAGGGAATTATCAGGTTTTCCCCAGGTTGAGCAACCTCGATTTTGGAAAATCCTACAAGGCAAGGTCCATCTACATAAACTTACACTGCAACCTTTTGCAATCGCAACCCTGAACACTCGCTACCCAGCATAAAGCAATCATGCAAACGACCGGCTAATTGTTCTTCCCTGGAGAGGGCCTGCCCTCAAGGTACGTTCTGCCCTAAGTAGTCCTAGTTTTTGAGGATCTCTTCGGAGAACTCCTTGCCACACTAGCAGACCAGCACTCTGTTATTTGAGTGATCCCCTCAGCCATCTCTTTGCTGAGCTCTATTCTGCTCGCTGCTTCCCAGACTGAAGACTTCAGGATAGGTGCTGTATCACCACCTCTACAATCCCTTTGCTATATCCATTTTTCACCTCTTTCCCTTCTCAATAGGCCTTGTGTATGTGAGTGCGTTGGTGCGTGAGAATATATTCATTCAATAAAATCCATTTATTCAATAAGTTTGTCTGGCTTTTTGGCTTGACCTGACCCCGTAAAGTTGGGTGAAAGATCCTTCTGGGTTACCCTGCCCCTTGATTTGCTAATGCCAGTGCTCCGCTAATTTCCCTAACCTTTATAACTTGAGCGAATCAAGGTGTCCCCGATGGGACCCCGAAAAGTCAGGGTAACACAGCTACCTCTCAATCAGGAGGATGACAACTAAATTGAAAGGGAACAGGAAACCTTGAGAGATGGTAGAGATATGACATTATCATTTTTTACATATAGGTTCAAATTTATGGGAGAATATTCTTTCAGGTGAGCACTAACTTACTGTCTGAAGTATTACAACCCAGACTCAGGTTTTCATCTCACTATAAATGACTCCTTATCTCTAAACCTCAGTTTCAAGGTTTTTTTTTAAAAAAAGGAATAATAAGGTGTGGTTCTCAGTGTTTTAAGAGGATGAATGAAAGGTGAGGATTTCAACTCCTTTAGCCTTGCAGTCTTGGCCATAAAATCTTAATAACTAAATTCTCTCATAATGTGTTCTGTACACAACAATTTACACACAACAAATTGAGTCCAGGCTTTGTTTTTCAGTGCTGAGAAACACAGAAAGCTGCCATATACTGAGTCAGATCATTTGTTCATCTAGCCCAATACCCTCCACTCTGATTGGCAACAATGCTTCTCCAGGGATTCTTTCGTTGTCCCCTGCCTCAATTGAAGGATTAGGGAAAGACGAGGAGGAGGAGGATCAAGCACATTTGTCCCTGCTTTGGCTTCTAAAATCAAGATCAGGGTGTTCTGGGATGGTATGCTAAGCAAACCCATTGACATGAATGACAGTCATGCCTGGCTTAACGCCTGTTAATGGTCTACTCTATATGTGAGCAAGTCTAGATCAAAGTCAGTGGACTAGATCCAGTTTGGTATTTCCTTTTATGGAAGGTTGTTTTATATTGGGAAGGGAAAAGGAAATCCATGTAAATCTCCGCCACCAACAGCTTATGGAAATCTCTAGTGGACCAAAGAGTCCTCTACAAATGGAAAGACACACTGTCACATACTGACTATTCTCTTTTCTCCTGCATTAGCCTTCTGCCCTCAGGTGCAACAAAAGATGCTAATTGTTATTATTATGTTATATTGTTGAAGTAACTATCATCTGCCAATCCATTTTGGTTTACCTATGAGGAAAGCACCATTTTGTCCTTTGCCTCAGGCAGCAAAATATTTGGAGGTGCCAGCTCTCACCTACTCCAACACGCTTAAGTGCTGACCAACTTGTGGCTCACCAGATATTGGACTACCACTGCTATCAGTCCTGGCCAGTGAGGTTGATGGTGAGGAACGCTGTGCGTTGTCGGCCAACTATACTTAACCCACCTTGGCCCTAAGTGTGACACCAAACAGGTTCTCCTTTGTAGATGTGTGGTACAACAATGCAGGCGGCCATAACAACAATACCCTAAGGTCACAGGATTTTAAGGGGTTGAGAGTATTAGAGTTTAAACGTCCTGTATTCCTGATATAAAGCATGGCAGATTATTGTAAGAACAACTGTGATATATTTCTGATCCCAAAATTGGAAAAGAGAACTCAAAGATTGTCAATAACCCTTCTGAATCAAAGCAGCAAGAAATAAAACAGAAATAAAAATGGTGGAAAGTCAAAAACGAATTAACTGAAAATGTAAAATGAATGGAGATGAATGAGAGATCTATTACTCCCCCTGCTGACCATTACTGATACAGCCACAGCCTTTGCTGGAAAATTTATCTTTTTTTTTTTTTTAAACATTTCTGCTTTGGTACATCCCCCAGAGACTGGTGCCCCACAGGAATGCCTTATTTATACTGGAATTCTTAATCTGACATCTCTGGAGAACACTTTGCCCATCCCTGATGTAAACAGTCCTTGAGTAATACTGAGAGAGGGAAACAAGGTTGAAGTAGTAAACACTGTACAGATACAGTGGTTTGATAACCACTTTGACTGCTATAGCTACAATATCATGGGAACTGTGTTTTGGTGAGGCATGTAGACTTTTCTGCTCTTGTGCCCTCTCCTGTCTGGCAGTGCTGGAGCAATCTAGCAGAGGATTCCAAAACCTTCACTGAATGACAAATCCCAGGAGAGCCATGGCAGCTAAAGTGGCATCAGATTACCGTAACTGTAGATCAGAGCTTTCCAAACGGTGTGCCGTGACACGTTAGTGTGCTGCCTGAAGTGTGTAGGTGGGTCACCTACCATCTTGGAAATGTATGTTATTATTTAGAAATCATATATTTTAAAAAATATATGAAAGGTTTTCATTACATATGTTGTGTCCTCATACATTTTGTAATTACAATTTATGTATGTGTCTGTATCTCTTATCAGGGGTTAGTTTAACCTCCGCTTTGCTAGTGAAATTACTGTTGTGAAATGATGCATCTCTAAAAAGTGTGTCACCAACATGAAAAGTTTGGAAAACTCTGTTGTAGATATTAGAACCCAAGTACCAATTGCTATCTCTGCTAGTCACTTTCTAAGAAAGAAGATGGCAGGCACTAACTAACAACCTTCTCATCAACAATATTATCCTTTTCTAAGAGCAGGACAGTGAGGAACACTGCTGAATTTATGTACTGCTGTGCTTCCCAACAACTCCCCAGGGAAACTGAGATCCTCTTCCTGTTTGCTGGCCATGTTTTCACCTATGTTGCCTTTGTTCCAAACCATTACTATTGCTATACTACTTGCACACCTGGTATTTGAATTAAAAACATGGTATGTGCACACACAACAAAAGACACCATAGGTAAGCAAACTACTGGATGAGTGGTCTGTGGTCTGGCAAAACAACTAGGTTTTCCAGTCTAGACTAAGCCTGGGACCTCCTGCATCTGAAGAAGGAAATCTACTGATGTCCTGAATCCTTTTCAATTTCCAGAGCTTTTAAAAAGTAATCTGTCCCCTCAGCCATCACAGGAAGTCACCACCTTTTGATGTCCCATGATCTGACTCACTCTTTTGAGTTTCCAAATTAAGGACAAATTCCATTATTTCAGCATGGGCTTCTGTTTTTCAACCAATTCCGTTTTCTGACAGTGCTCCAGTCCCTAACTTATAAGTGGGGGAAACCTATACAGTCTTCAAAAGAATCTGGTTATCTATTAAAATGTGTTAAAATATTGTGTTACTCACCAGTCCCCCCTTTTTAAAAAAATCTTTGTATTCTTCAGAGAATGACAAAGTGTGAAAACCTCTTGTCGATACGTCTTAAGAAATACCTAGAAATTATAAAAAAGTAACTAGAGATAATTCACCATCATCTTCTGCCTCCAGGTGTAAGATCATTCCCACTTATTACTTTTGGAATATAGTATCATTGTGCTCTCATTACCAAAAAAGTAAAAATAAAGGTAACTACACTACTTGTAATTCATTATTCCTTTAGCCTTAAATATTTGAAGGGATGTCATCTTGAGGAGGGAGTGGGCTTGTTCTCTGCCGCTCCAGAGACTAGGACAAGGAGCAGTGGATTCAAGTTGCAGGAAAGGAGTTTCCATTTGAACCTCAGGAAGAACTTCCTGACGGTCAGAGCTGTCCAGCAGTGACATATTCCAAAGCAGTGTGGTAGAATCTCCTCCTCTGGAGGTTTTTAAGGAGAGGTCGGATGGCCATCTATTGGGAATGCTTTGATGGGTGTTCCTGCATAGCAAGAGGTTGTACTCGATGGCCCCTGGGATCTCTTCCATCTCTATGATTCTATAATCATCAACTCTCAATGTGTGTAAAATGATGCATGTTCACAAGGCCCTGATTTATCCTACTGATATTTAAGTTTTTTCTTATGAAAAGCTGCACTTGGAAAAGATCCTTAAGTCTGTATTTGGAAAGAGAATATGAACTACACAACTTACATTTCTAAATGAGATTTACAAGAAACAACTGCAACTAATTTTAAAGGAGTTATGCACAGCCAAACAGATTTTTTTGCAGAGAAATAGAAACAGAAAGATGTTTGACTAATATTAAAAGGACAAAGAGACACAGTGTCAGGGGAAATGAACAAGCCAGATGGAGGCAATTAAGGTTCATCCTCACCTCATCCCCCTTGCCCCCGTAAATACAAATAGGTTGATCCATCAATACTGTTCTCAGGTCTGTTAGTGCTATTAACACCAGGCTGGTCCAGAACATGTTCATTATCCATGAGCCTTTTCACATTACAGAATTAAAGCCCTATAAATGCTACTTTCAAATGCCATGGCCACTCCCAACTGAATTCTGAGACTGGCAGTTTAGAGACAGGTATATTTAGAATTTGCATCCAAAAATTAGTAATACATGATCAAACTACACATCTAGAGATGCAGTTTCAAGTGTTATGATGCTGTAATTATAGTGTGAAAAGACCCCATGATTTGACTATGGATGAGAAAGTTAGCCTCAAGGCTTAAATGGGGGAACGAGGCTGAATTAGTCTATCTCATATCTGTCCTCTTGAGTATATAGTACAGCACCAACCAAAAGCTTAACGTTTTAGGGGAAGTGGGTTGCCCTGTTTCTACAGTTCATATGAACTGGAAGCAGATGATTTAATAGTTAAACCTAGCTTATTAACTGAGATGCTCAGTCTCACATCCATAACCTTTATTTTTTTATATACATGTACATCAAATTCTGAAATATCATTTACAACATTATACTTTTAGTTAATACACTGCTGCTCATTAGAGTAGTTAAATTCATTACGGGTCTCCTTCAGTTTTGTTACAAACTCTAAAGACTGATCTTTTAATCTTTCCACGATGTGAAACATTGTAAAAAGATGGCTTCAGCAGAAAGTCTGGAGATTTGCCTGAGAATGATTGTGGCTTTATTTTTGTTTATGAGTTGTTTGCTACATTCATTTTTTTTAAAAAAAGAAAGAGGAAGTACAGTTAAATTGTTATATGACATAAAAGGGTCATTAGGAGACAAGGAATATTCCCCCTCTTACCTTCAAGTCCAAATTTACGGGACTCTGCTGCTGCTCTAAACACACTTAACCAACTAATCTCTGATTTTTTAAATATATATATATGTATGTATGTATATATATGTGTGTGTGTGTATAAATAAATAAAATGTGCCCCTCCAACAGCAATCATGTGCAACCAAGTTAGCGTGTGTGTCTTCAAGTCACCTGTTCACTTATGGTGACCCCATGAATTTCATAGGTTTTTCTTAGGCAAGTAATACTCAGAAGTGGTTTTGCCAGTTTCTTCCCCTAAAATACAGCTTAGAGAACCTGTTATTTCTTGGCAGTCTCCCAAATACTAACCAGAGCTGATCCCGCCTAGCATCCAAGACCAGACAGGATCTGATGCCTTTAGGGTAGAGGGCAATGCACAAAATATCTCGTAGGAATTCTTTAAAAAGAAAAATGGCTTACTTGTCCCAAAATGTAATTATCTCTTTTTTAAAAGATTTAAAGTGAATCACATTTATTTAAGGCTACAATACTAAACATACTTGCTAGGGAATAAGTCCCAGTGAAGACATTAGGATTTACACATGCATAAACAGGACAGCACTGTAAGAACGTGTATCTTTTCTACAAATAAAGCTGAAACAATATCTGTAGTGAAGTCCAGATCTATTTAGTAAGGATCAGCAGCCATCACTTCTTTTTCAGTGAAGGATTAATGGATCATTCAGTATTTACTTTCTCAAAATTTCCTTATAAGATACTGAGATTTGCATGATTACAGGTAGTGTACCAATTTCATTAAAGGAATTTGGCTTTACATAATGAAGGCTGGTCTAAGCTAAGAGCTCAAAAATAAAAATGACATCTTCAGAGCAAATATTCAATATTATACAAAGAAAAGAAATGGCAGTTTCTAAGCTAGCAGATTGGAATCTCAGCTGCCTATCTCACTGTGGTCATGCAACCAGCCTGATGTATGCTTCCTTAAAATAAATTGCATTAAGTTTAATCAGGCTTGCTTTCAAACTAGTAAAAACAAGAAACGCAGCCATTCACTGCTCTAGAGTGTAAGTCCAATTCCAGCTGTTGGGACCTGTCAGACAAATACAAAATACTGCTTTGTGAAAATATGTAGGCAAAGGCTTAGCTAGAGGTAGGTATCTTCCTTCTTATCAAAACAGGAAACACACTAGGGAAAAAAAGTAAAAGGAAGTGGTACTTCACATTAGGCATCAATGAATGTGGTAAGATACATAATCCTCTTACCAAGATATGCATACTACAAAGGAGGATCTTTCAAACTGCGACCACCTGGGTTTTTCTGTATTTATTTCTACAATAAGGATTTCTAGATGTCATGCTCTGCAGGACAACAAAGCTTTTCCTGGGCTATATAATATCAAGATACAGAGGCAAAGACTCTGTGTGCTTCTGCATGAAAACAAATACAGGGGAAAAAAGTGAATGTGGAAGAGAAAGAGAATGGATTTAAACGGTTCTCTGAGGCAAACAGAACCTTTTTCATGACAGAAAAATTCCAATACACAAACCCCAATCTTCAACCTCAAGCAGTACAATCCAAGAAAGCCTTCCTACTTGATTTGCCTTAATTTATAACCTGGCCTTAATTCACAACACAGGTGCCTTCTTTAACAGCCCCAAAGAGCTCAATGGTCATAACACATGTGAGCAGATCTGCCAGAATTCTTCCTACAGGTTTATCTTATATTTCTCCCCCCACCCCAGCTGCAAATTTCTACTAACTTTCTGAGTAAAATAGTGGTTATACGTAATAACATTACATTATTATACATAATGACATTATCCTTGATTCTGCAGAAGAGGTTAAACAGGAATGTGCTATGGAGGAAACACAGCACTACCTTTGAGGAGGAACAAAAAAAAAACAATAAAGAAGATGTTTGCTTCAGTTTGCTGTCTGATGTTTGCTGGGAAAATAAGAAGAATGCTGTTTTCCCAGAAACAGAGCTTGAGAAAAGAACTGTGTGCTCAGGCACCAAAACAGAGAATGACTTTTAACAAGCTCGCATAGTTTAGTGAAGAAACAATACTATTATTCTGCAGAGGCATAAGATCTTATGAAGAGCTCATCAACCTCACAGAGAAAAGTATCCATCATCTTTCGGTTTTGGTATGCACAAAGAGTGCAGTACAGGAAGTGCCAGAAATTCTAGCCGCAGGAGGGTATCAACAGATCACTGACATGATGCAGGCAAAATACAAAAAGCTGCTGTTCTATCAGCCTTCAAAGGATACCAGAACTTTCATGAGGTGGTTGGTTGGGCTTAGTTAATTGTCCTGGTTGTAATTACTATGGCCATTAACTTGCACAGTCATTCATAACTAGAACGCACATGAAATGTAAAGCTTGTATTGACTGCTTTCTATACACATATCACATTAGGCTGTAAGAGCAACTACTCAACTTGTTACAGAATAAGAGAGAGAGTGCATTTATATAATTGTTCAGTTGCAGTGCAAACTCATGATTTGCCACAGTACTGACAGACAGACACCAGGCTTCACACTATATGCAGCTGCTATTCTTTACAAGTTTTTACATCACCGTTGCTTTTTATTAAAGGAACAGGAAAAACAACATTTAAATGGAAGTTCCAGAAACCCCAAAAGGCCAAGACTGTTTAGCCATATCAGAAATACTAGCACTGTAGTACTTTGTACTAAACTGAGAGCTTAACAATTAAACATAAATCAGTTAAAAACCCTCCAATTAAGTGGAGAATAAACTAAGCAATTATACCTAATAAACACACTTTCAATTTGTATTCAGTATATGTTATATTCCATTTTTTAAAGTGGCATAGCACTACCACTATGCAATGAATTAAGGAGGAAAACAATGCCATTATTGTTTTATAGTTACGATTCCTTATTTGCATAGAAAGCCACACTCTGTAGACCAAGTTCTGAAAACTACAGCCATTTGTCGTATGGATAATTTACCACGTTGGCATCATATCAGGGAACCACATTCTTCCAAGATGTTTTGAAACTTCTGAATGAATTTGATCCAGGTTGTACTCATTATCTGGAATAAGTACTTCTTCCATAATGGATAGTTGAGCAAGCCTGCCTCCACACATCTTTACAAATTCAATGAAGCCTCGACATGTAACTTCACATTCACCAAGTCCCATGGCAGTTAAATTCTTACAGCGCTCAGCAATGCGAATGAGTTCATCATCCAAGGGTTGCAGGCCATTGGCACAGACAACTAATTCAATCAGTCTTGGACAGTTCATTCCAATACGACCAAGCATTGCTTTGCTTACTGCACGGCCAAAGTACAGATGAGTCACGGGTGTTTCCTCTCTGAAAAAAGCATCAAATTCTTCTTCATACAGGAAGAAATACATCACAATATTGACTTTGGGGGAATGTTTAATGAGCGCATCCCAGCTTTGTTTTTTGATGGTATGAAATTCAATCTGTCCAGGATTCTCACTCACAACATCTATACGTAGATGCTCAAGATGAGCATGTTTCTCACTTGAAAGTGCCAGCAACAATTCATCGCTCAACAGATAGTAATTAAGAGCAAGCTCTCTAAGGCCATGACACTGATCAGCAACACAAAGAATTCCTAGAAAGGACAGAATGAAAAATTCAGTATCAATAAATGCATCAAAATCTGTTTACATTTGTTTCTTCCACAATGAAAAAAAAATTCCAATTCTAGGGCACTAAAATCTCAGATAGCTAGAAGATTCCAAAGAGTGATTCTGTGCAGGTCAGTCCCATATGTGAGACCATGAAGAATTTATGTTACCATGCTGCTATCTGATACCTGGCAGTTGGCCCGGTGACATTAATGGTTGTTTTTTTAGAGATCTATACAATTATGCTGTCAGGTACCCATACTATAGTGAGCTTAATACTCAGTACCTATTTGTATGTGGGCAATCTAGATTAAATAACAGTACAACAAAATTCCGTCAGTAAGATAATTCTGAATACACATTCTTTTCTCAGATTTACTACCTACCAGCAGGAGACACATGAGGACAGCTGCTCATTTTAAGCAATTTTAAGGTATCACTGTTGTTAGCGACAAGAACCTTCAAGGATGGATCATCTACAGGTGTATCTTCAATCTTGATGGAAGATAATGACTTGGAATTGACAAATACTACTGTGAGTGCTGACACAAAATGAGCCTATTTGGGAAAAACAGAGAGAGAACATTTTGCATTTAGGGTTACATCCAGGTTGGCACAGACCTGCTGCTGCTTTGTATGTGTGGAGACAGAGAAGGCTCTGAATCTAGTTTTGTCATCAGAAAAGTACTGCCTATGTACATTTCCATGGTAGTAGGTGGTAGAAGTCTAAGGTTGGCTCTCTCTTCTGAGAGTGGCCTCTCTCTTTCTCTGGTCTTGGATAAACACAGAAGATCAAAAAGATCATAAAATGCTGTATGAGTTGGCCATGTGGGTATCCAATTTTAATGGGAGAGCAGCATTTGATTAGCTTCTGTGTGCTCCAGTAGATTCACACAGTAAATTTCAAAAATTTTTTTGCAGCCAACAGATCTGATTTTCTGTAGGTTTTACACAGATTATTTTAACTTGAGTGTAATTCACAAAGTTAATCGATTCCCATACATTCTGAATATTACAAGTCTTGAGGATTATAAGGGGTATTCAAAATAATGAAAATGGACAAAAAATACTCATGAAATATTTCACTTCCAGTCAAAATCGAGGAACACTTCCCAAAAGTACTTTCTATTATCCTGTGTATTCTACCATTCTGAGAGCTGACATAATTTAATCATTAAATTAAATTTAGTATTTTCACAGAAGAGAGCCAGAGCGATTTACTGGTTTAAGTGCTATACTAGGACTTTGGAGACCAGAGTTTGAATTTCCACTTGGTCTTGGAAACTGACTAGGTGACCTTGGGCAAATCATGCTCTCAGCCTCAGGCAAAGGCAAACCACCTCTGAACAAATATTGCCAAGAAAGCCTCATGATAGGGTTTCTGTAGGTTGGCTGTAAGCAGGAACTGGCTTAAAGGCACACAATAACAATAACATCTTCATGGAAGCAGCAGTCTAGCAATTAAAATTATGAATGACAGACAATGATGTTGTTCTATTGGCATAAAAGGGATGCAGGTGCAGAGGGCTATAGAGATCAAAATCTAGATCAAATTTTGTTTCCTGAGTAGAGTAGCACCACTAAATTCCAATCATGGCCTGGGCACTGGGAAAAGCTAACCTATAAATTTACTGTTACCACCTACCTGTGCCAATAGTTATTTACCACAAATCATATTTATCAGTTCACCACCACAACACCCAAGAAGGGAATCAGAAAGAGAATGCCAAAATAAACCAATGATTTCTGCATTCTCAGTATATTTTTGAAAAATACATACAGCATATTTTGAGATTATACTCAGAAACAGAGGCCTAGTAATATCCTGATAGCAAATAATTATTGCTACCTGATGTGATATAAATATCATGACTGAAGTCAGTGGATTCAGAACAAGCTAAATTATCTGCATTTTTTCACGGAAGAAATATTTAAAAGTAAGGTATACCACATCTGAGTATTTCTTGCCTAAGAAATTCCTTGAAGACTTGAAGGTACACACATACATATCTTGCTAACTTAGCTGACTACCTAAAATAAAGCCAATAAACAAACAAACAAACAAACCCACCCACCCTCAGTATATGTGAGTAATTCTATTCCAGGAATGCCCACATAAAAAGAAAAATGTGAATGCTCAAGTCCTATAATACCATTGGAAGCGATATGTGTGCAGACGCTTCAGCCCTTCCGTGTTGCAGCCATTTTACGTATAGGATGCGACGTGGCTGTGTTCACTTAAAATCACATAGCCAAAGATTGCAGGTAAGGAGGGCCAACCTTAATTAGTTATCAAGTATTATAAACAAACTTGAGATGTGCACATTTTATTTATTTAATATTGTGAACGAAACTTGCATAACATAATCACAGTAAACACTTATCAATCCCCTCCTACACTCAATCTCACCTCAAATAACACTACAAACCCTCAAGTGCATGTATACCAGACTGTACCTGAAGGACAGGTACTAATTTCTTCAAGTTTACATATGAGTTAAAGAACTATGCAACATATTACCTTAGAAACATTCATAAAACTTGGCTTTGCTGTTGAAATCAATCCGAGTGTCTTGATAGAACAATTCACCAGCTGGGAAAGGATGTTACATGCAGCTTCTGCAGACTCAGTACTACTGTCAACCTGGAAGACAAAAAACAGTACTTTATTGAATTATAAAGAGATTTAACAAGTTGAAATACTAACAAGTATACTAACTGAAATGTACTGCTATGAAGCTTATTTGTAAACTCTTTCACCCTTTGTGGATGTTTGTGCCCAAGTCTGACATAATTAATACTTCAAAAATTTTTTTAGAGGGGTGCTAAAATCTAACCACCCATCTAATCCCAACATGTCAACCAACATTTCTGTTAAGTAAAAGGTCTATGACACAGTCAGTCATCAACAAAGACAAAAGTTTAGGTACAAAATAAAAGAAGACTCCCTGAATTTGAATTCTTTAGAAGAACTGCAAACAGCTGCTTTTCATTCTAAAGTGGTTTGGTTCCTTTTAAAAAAAGGTAAATTGACAGTGTCTACATACCTCTATATTCAGGAATACTGAAATTATTATGAGGAACCTTAAGTTATTCTTATTTTTTACCTCCCTTTCTTCCAAAAAACACAGGATAACAGAACTGGTTCTTCATATCTTTATCCTCAGAATTCTCTTAGGAGGCTAAGTTGACAAATTGTGTCTGGCTCAAATTTTAATCTAGCTGTCCCTGATTTTACTACTTATACCTAAAATCCTTCAAGAGTCAAGTAAATAAATAAATAAATAATACAGCAACTTTAATTTCTTCACATGAAACATTCTTTCTTAGGCTTCTTTACCTTGAAACTGACATACTGCAAATGATCAGCATGTCTCTTAATAATCTGCTGGATAAGATCTGGGTGAGTAGATTTTAAATATGAAGTAGCAGGCTGATTAAGCTCAAATTCAAACTTTCTCCAGAGATCAGGGATATGAAACACTTCATTCCATCTCCGACAAACTGAAGATGCACGTGCACGATCAACAAGAGGCAGGCACTGGAAGATGTGCAAGACGACATGATGTGGTAGGTTTCCCCAGTCTCTTAAGAGGAAAGGATCTGATATGTTAAGCATCGAATTATAGAAACCTGTTTTCTGCTTTTTTGTTCTCTGTAGTGTTTGATGAACTGAATCTTCAGTTTTAACTGTCTGCTTTATCCTCTTCATTTTGAGAGTAAAAGGATTCAGGTGCAATACTGGTGGGATGTACACAAGCTACAGAGCTTTCTGTAAGTTTTCAAGTACAGTAGATCTCTAAGAAAAGTACAGAGGGCAAGAAAAAGACTATTAGAATTTCACAGTTTATATGAAAGCTAAAGGAAATGCTTTTTTTTTCTGTTAGCAAAACAGCATTTTGAAAAATCTGTATCAGTCTGTATAAAGTTGATTTTATTCACCGTCAGATCTTTTTTACGAACAAAGTCAATTTCATATCTGGCCGTTCCTCATAACATAAAAAAACTGTATACACATCCAAAGTAGAAAAGCTTAAAATATCTGCTTAATGGGTGAAATCTACAAGCCCTACAATATAAAAGCACATAAATCAATCTATTACAATATTGCTCTTCATATATTTCTGCTTATGGCATACAGATATTTAGAGAAATATAAAGATACTGCCATTGAAAACTAGACAGTCATACCTTTACAGATTTAAGAAGAGATTAAAAAGTTATCTGGCAAATATATTACTTATTGCTATATTCAATATCATACCATCAATACAGAAAGGGAATGGTTTATCACAGTAAATGCAGCTGTTTTAGTATAGCACTTCCCCACAATCTGGAGACAAGAGGATTCTTGCTTCCAGTCTTCTCAGTTCAGACAGAATGCAGTATGTGTTAGAATCTCTAGATGTGGGGCTTCAGGTGAGGTTTGGGGAATATTCTTCCAAAGCATCATAGATTTACCCAGAGATTCCCCTTCCCTGGCTTCTAGCCTAGATATCAGCTTTCAACTCTGGAATTTTCAATTGAAGATTCTTAGGTGTTAGTAATGGAAAGATCCATATACTGAAACCAAGAAGAAAATTAGCCAACCACAGAAGACAACATTGTGCTATATAAATGTGTTTCTCAGATAACCTGATGTGCAGGACTGGCAATTTTTTTGTTTTTAATGTGTAACATAGTTAAGGCTACTGCAGCAGACTGGTAGCTGAAGGTCGATGGACCATCACTCTTAGCATTGTTATATAATGGAAATGTATTTATTCAATGGCTTGCATCTTATTTTCTCTTTGCAGAATGGAGACACCTTACCAGAACAAATAAGTTACAAAAATGTATCATGAGCAAATGTAGCAGATGAATGCTCATTCATTTTATTAGTCTGTTGAACATTCTAACAGTAGGATTGTTACATTTGATTAAAGCCTCTGACTCAACTAAAACACTACCCTTAACACCATACACACTAAGTGAGTTCCACAGGTTTTCCTGAAATCAGCTGGGAATCTTAGGGATCACTAAAATAAATCTATCTTGTTTAAATGTGAACTAAATTAGTCCAACTCATTTGCTTCAACCACATGAAGTAGTATCCAAGAGGTTCATTTAATCCCACAAAAGGAGTTTCCCCCATATGAAAATACAACAAACTGAAATTTATACAGTTACTGATTAACATTTATCTCATTAGGCTGTGGTCTCATCATAATACAAGACTGAACTACACATCAATGTGCAAGCTGACTGAAGCTTAAAATTGTAATTTAGTTGAAATTCAAACCCTACAGAATAAGCTATTAAAATTATAGCTTCATAAACCTTTATAAATATAGAAATACAATATTAAGATTAGCAAATGAATATATAAATATAAATATATTAAAGATAGTTTCAAAAACTGAAGGCATTACAGACATTAACATTTGCATTTTCCAATTCTCTTCTCTTGTATTTCAATCCTCTCACACAATAAGGGGACATATTTACAGAAAACAAATTTACAGATTTTCAAAGCAATTCCATTTCTCTACTAAAGTTGTTGAAGGATCCACAAACAATACAATCCTATACATATTTGTGTCCTCAATGGACATCCCCCAAGGAAATGTACATCTGATTACAAGTTGAAATCTGGCACACAGTCTCTAAGTACGTATCCAAAGCAGGAAGACTGGAAATTCTGCGAATCAAAACAAAAAAACAACCCTGGCATTCACGTTCTTCCCCATAGTAACAGATCAGGAGAATTAGATTAAAGGAGCAGGGAAGTAGTTTTCAAATATTGTTGTTGTGTGCCTTCAAGACATTTCCCTCTGACGGTGATTCTATTACAGGGTTTTCGTGGTAAGATTTGTTCAGAGGATGTTTTGCTTTGCCTTCCTCTGACACTGAGAGCATGTGACTTGCCCAAGGTTACGCAGTGGGTTTTCATGCCCAAGCAGGGATTTCAAAGTAGTTTTCAAATTCTTCACTAAATTCTGCCAACATTCAAACATTTTGCATCTTGATAAACAAACTGCATAGGTGATCCTATGCGCAAGACATTATGTTTGGCGCTACACATGCTATAGTGCCTTTAACTGGATCTCCTCTTAACTATCTCATGAAGAAAATTCTACAGTGTCATGTTCCTGGCTTATTTATTTTTCCCAAGAATTAAAAAAAAGAGGAAGCACTTGTTGTTTCTCATTTTATCTCACGCTGAAAACTGAAGAAAAATAGATAAATGACCAGAAATATTAGACAATTTACCATGAAATTAAATAATAACACTGGGATAGAAAATTAGAATAGTCTTATGCTAAGTAAAAGCCTATTATGTCCTTAATAGGTGTACATTTTTATGCTGTTGCAATCTAGGCCCCAGGAAAAAGGCCGTGTTTTCAGTTTTCAGGAAAGTTCATATTTTTTCATTAATAATGAAAACCTTAAAGAAAATCATCTTGCACACAGCATTTAATGGAGCGAAGACAGAACTCAGAAAAAAATCAGCAGTAGATGAAGAAGTTCTATAGTCCCTGTGAAGACTTCAAACACTTGTAGCCTGATCATTTTTGAACTGAAGAAAAGGGCTAATGCTAAAAGTTTACATTTTTTCCAACACTGAAATCTCTGGGTTTTCTAGAAGTGAAATGGACAGGAATCTGAAGCTTCACACTGTTCTGAGAAGAAGTTACCTTCAGTGAAGAGGAATCCCAGGGGACAAAAAAAGAGATTTCTGAAGAAATGTCCCTCTACTGCTACCATCACTGCTGTATGTGTTCTGTAGTGAGGACTTCAGTCGCCAGGGACGTTATTCCAACAAGAGCTGCATACACTAAGTTCACTTAAAAATATTTTGAAGCAAATATTACATTTGAGATTTTATCTAATACAGATACACACATATATAACCACGAGTACAACAATAAGAATAGATAATCTTGGAACAATTTATTATTTTTTTTATCAGAAAATCATTAATGACAAATAGTTTAAAGCATTTACTTAGCAAATATATCCAGATGTTATTGTAGTTATTGTAGTATGATGTACATTTAAAAAATATATTTGAAAATCAAAGTAGACATATGGCTTTCATCCTCAGTTAAAGTAGAAAAAAACCCACAATCCAAGGACACAAGACTATAAAGCTTCAAGATGTTGTAATATATAGATCTTATTATTACCATAAAAAGTGTTATTTGGAAAAAAAAATAGTGAAACCATGCCACAATGTTCTTCCTTTTCCTGTTATTTTGTATAAAATTCGCATGTGCCACATTAAGCCTTGACTGAAAACCTATTCACTGTTCACAAAAAGATTTACAACAAAGGAGTGAGGGGAATGCACAAGTTCCACTGCTTCTGCCTTAGCTGTTCTTATGTAGAAAGAGTCCGGAGGGAGTCTTTACGTGTGCAAGTGTTCAGCTTGACTGGGGCCATTTCCACACTATACTGTTACAGTGCTATGATTCCACTTTCAACATCCTGTGGAATTCTGGGGTTTCCTGAGGCCAAAGAGCTCTCTGGCTGAGAATTCTAAATGCCCCTCCCTAAACTGCAAACCTCAGCATTCCACAGGATGTTGAAAGTGGAATTATAGTACTATAATACTGCAGTGTGGAAATGGCCTGGGGATTCTAAAAATCTGGGTTCTTGGTCACTTTGAGAGGCTCTCTTAATACAGGACGTTGTCCTCTTCAAAGTGTTATTCTCCAGCCATGGAAAACAGAAGGCTGTAACACCCCTACCCCTGCTTCTCACATCCTTGCTTAACCCTTTTAAAAATTTAACCCTTTATTGTATCCCTTTTTGTGAATGGCTGAATAGGGCTTATGTCACCTTGATATCAACAATGATCAAATATTAATATTGCTCAAAGAATTAGGTATCGTTCACAGAAGTGAACACAGCATCCAGTTGTTAACCTCTGAAGTCTTCACTGTTACAGGTTGAGCTTTCCTTATCTGGAAATCCAAAAATCTCAAAAAACTGAAACTTTTTGCCACCAGCAGTCTATTTCTGCATTTGAGGTTACAGTTGTGGCGCTCCTGTTTGTTCGTCTCTCAGATCTGAGGAGCACCACAGCTGTCACCTTGAAGCCTGGAGAGCAGCTGCCAGTTAGAGCTGACAATGCTGGCCTAGATGGATTGGTGCTCTGACTCAGCTTCTTACATTTCTAACTCTTCAAGGGTGAATCCACTTTAACACTTCCAAGTAGTATAGGTTTAAGAAGTGGGAGAGACACGAGGTCGTTCTTTTTTTGAACTAATCTGGAGTTGCCATTGTGCTGAGTGGAACAGGATTGCACAGTAAAGCATATACTGGCAACATATCTTTCTCTTCCCCTTCAGTTTTTTTTTAATTAAATGTCCAGCCTGAGGGACTCCATTTGAACACTGCTTGCTATTTTTATGAGCTTTTAGATGGTTCTGTAGTATTTTACTGATCCCTTTTGGATTTCCCCCCACCATTGCCAGATGATTGCCTGATTATTTATTTAATTGTGTGCTTTCGGGGGGACATGGGACTTAAAACTATTTAGCATTACAGAGACATGTGCACAATTGAAAATGTGTGAAGTGTGTGATTTGGAATCTCCTGGAATGTTAAGAAATCTTTCTGGATTTCTTGTCTGCTAAGTTACTTTAGTCTGTCTAACAAAAGGCATTGCAGAAAAAGGAGATACAGAAGTCCAGAATGCATTGTAGAAGAGAGGGAAAAAAAGGCCTAGAAAGAAATCTCTGTCTTGAGAACAAAGTCAGAAAATAATTTCTTACCAATAATATGCAAGTTGCATGTGTATTCATTTACAACATAATTCTGTAGCATGACTACAGATTAGCTCAACCTCCTCTTTTGGAGATTTTTGAACAGAGATTGGGTGGCCATCTGTCAAGAATGCTTTGATGGTGTATACCTGCATGGCAGGGGGTTGGACTCGATGGCCCTTGTGGTCTCTTCCAACTCTGTGGTTCTATGACTTCTAAGGTGGAAGCAGGCAGCTGGGACCAAAAGAGAGACTGAGGATCTGAGAGATGAACAAGCAGGAGCACTGCAGCTGCCACCTTGAAAGCAGAAGCAGGCGGCTGGCAGCAAAGAGGGAGAGAGACTGGGGATCTGTGAAATGGTAGGAGCAGAGTGCTCCGTGTGAATCCATGCCTCCTACCATTTCACAGATCCTGAGTCTCTCTCTCTCTTTGCTGCCAGCCGCCCACTTCCCTTCGAGGTAATGGCTCCTGTTCTCACCAGCCTCATGTCTCATATGCAGCACAAGTAATGACTGAACAAGATGAGACTATTCCAAAAAGGTATTGTACTCCACAAAGTACGAAAAAAAATCTGAAATATAGAATGCTTAACCAAGCATTTTGGACAAGGAAAGCTCAACCTGTACAATGTTTTAACACTAAATATTGGTTTATTACTATAGTTAAGGATTTTCCAAATACTTGCACTGGAATTTAGAGAACATTTATACTGTTTCATTAAAACCCAAACTATTTCCATTATAGCCTGTAATGTCTAACGGAAATTGTTGACCCTGGGTAGCTATTAATGTCCATAGAGAGGCACTCTGATTAAAGAGTAAGATGCTTTGTCATGCCTCATGCTCTAGAAGTTGCCAGCTAGCATTTCAGTTGTCAGAGATGATATTTTCACCTATAAGTTGGTCAAGCTGCATCTTTTATGAATGCTGCTTGCTCCAAGACCCTCCAGCTGCTAATTCTTATTATGAAGTCATCCAAAAAGGGCCCATGTCACATATGTGCTCCTCACAGCACCAAGCACATTAATGGTTACATTAACTCCTAGTGATAATAACATCAACACAATGTTTCTTACACATCTTCCCACAACATATGAGGAGGACACAGATGGAACTATTTGGCAAAAATGCTGGCTATTACTTGCAATGTACAGAATTAGTTTAACCAACAGGTGAATACAATGTCTCATCTACACCAATGTCTTTCCAAACAGATTCAAACAAGTCAATTACAACCTAATCGCTAATGCTACAAGCCAAGTAGCCTTGCATTAGAGGTGCACATGCACACATACCTCCAGAGAATGTGGAAGTTCCTGTCTAACACAAGCACCTTTCTGCTGTCTGAACAGCCATCCCACTGATGAGTCATCCTGTCTGTGTGAAAGGATTCCTTAACTCGAAAGCAGGGTGGGGTCCCAGAAGAATGATTGACCTATGAAGTCATCCACCAAAGAAAAAACAACCTGCCAAGTCTAGAAAACCCACATGAGTGACTGAGTTAAGTTATGGAACTAAGGTTGGTGTAAATAAATCACTCCACACTAATAGTTTGAAAGTGAAAGTATCTGGAACATTCGAAGTTATAACATCACCAGATAACATGAAATAGACTAAAAGAGGAGAGTGTACTAAAAAAAGGAACACTATTATGGAACTAGACATACAGTCCACGACACTGTACCTTGCAAGTTATTAGTTAGTAAACAGAAAACAAACCCAAAAAAATGAAAGCTATTACAGAACCAGATACCCAATAAAAGACCATAACTTGCAGTTATATAATATTAGTTCACAAAGCACCTATAGTCAATCATGTATCTCACACAAGAGAATATTAATTATTTCAACCAAAAAATTTACAATTTTGCTAATACTTGTAATATGCATACTACTGTATACAACATATACTGGGACAGGTGTGCAAAAAAGTCTTTGACAAACTATGACCTATAGAAATGTGATTTTATTTTGCTATACATCAGCACTTTTCATTTATAGTATCATGGGTTGTAAGTGCCTTCTGTCCAAAACTACTCTTTGGCTTACCTTAATCTGTGAAGAATCATGCACATAGACTGTGCTATATAGACTGTGCTATATAAACAGCTACAGGGTGAAAATCTATGTTATTAAGATAACCCATTTGCAATCATCCATTAAATTATCTGAAATAATTCAATAATATTCCAAATAAATGGATTTTGATAGACTTGACAATGTTTTCAAATTATTTGGTATGCTGAGATTTAAAGAAACAAAAGTAGTGCTTAATAAGGCACATTCACATTTACCATAGTTTAGCACTATTTCCAAACACTGCTGCAGTTCAATCACATGCATCATGAGCATTAGGCAAAAGGGAAGTCAAAGAACAGGTTAGGTTATTTCACTGCCAAATAGCAATTCTCTAATGAACCAGTTGTCCAATCACACTATAACATATCAGCAACAGGTAGAAAAATGAAAAGTGCTAAAACAACTTTGGGCTTGTCATGGAATGCTTCAATCCTATGTAAATTTATAAAGATGAATAACTAGGTCTCACAATCGGTGGAAAAAACAAGCTGGGCCCGCTATCACACAAATAGGGATCACAAACCAGGGAAGCCCCTGGTAATCAGTTTAATGAAAACACTGTCTGAGAGTGCAAGACCTGGGAAAAAAATGAATGTAATGCTAGGACAGCCTTTCCCAAGCTGTGAAAGACTGATAGTTATTTTTTTCTGGTGTGCCAGAAACCTTGTTTGCTGTTTTGTATGTTATTTTTTTGTTGGAAACTCACCATAGACTAGCAGCCAATGGCTCAGTGAGTAGTACCAGTCCATAAACCACCATTTTGAGCAGCATCGTAGATAACAGATTCAAAACAAAACTGCTAGGCTGAAAATACTCACACAGATTTTGAGTGTGGTCATTCCTAATGTAGTATGTACAATTCTGGTCATCCTTTCTCAAAAACAAATTGCTTTATGCTTTGGTTGTGGACTTACCAGATACTGGTTTAGCTATCTGAAGCAGAGTTCTTCTTAGGATATTACCAGAGACTATACCGCAATAAAGACACTGGGTCTTTCTTCCACATATGAATGCAAAGGATTATGTTGCATAATTAGGAATCTTCCCCACAAGGGAAAAGACACCTTTAT
Source organism: Iguana delicatissima (assembly GCA_948472985.1). Classification (NCBI taxonomy): domain Eukaryota; kingdom Metazoa; phylum Chordata; class Lepidosauria; order Squamata; family Iguanidae; genus Iguana; species Iguana delicatissima. Next base: position 14,951 of record CAOKZL010003392.1, on the reverse strand, counting down.
GAACCTAGCTTTGAATAATGTAGGACGGATCAAGATTCACAAATAGCCTGGCTCTCAGAAAGTAGCTAATTATTATTAATGTACAGGGATAATGGTAGCAGCAATGACCCTAATAACGTTACTGGTGTTTTGCTATAAAGACTTCTCAAATAACCTTTCTTTTCTAAAGCTCAAGAATTAAAATATTTTTTCATTATCAATACTTCTTGACAGAAAAGTTACCTAATCTTTCTTTGGTACTGCTTTACTTAGAAGAGTAACTATATCATTTATTTTTTGCACAAAATAAAGCAGAAGCAAATAAATCCTCATGGATGATATTCTAGTATGCATTAGACCTAGTCTGGTAATGTTAAATCAAACTCAGACTATATATTTAGGTATCAGCTTTCTCTTACCTAAAGAATGTGTCCAAGTTACAGTTAACACTGGATGAATGAATTGGATTATCTGCGGCCATGAGTCAATCACCCACATCTGTCCACTTGCACGTCTAGGCTAGGTAAAATAGCAAAGGTATTTTAATTTAGTTTGCCAAAACAGAACTTCACAGTTGAATTTAAAACTTGCCAAAGCACACAAGCATTTAGGACCACAATGACACCTGCCATTTTAAACCACCCAGATAGAATTCATTTTTTTTCCTTTAGAAGTAAAAGATTTGGATTTCAGGCATGGAAAGCATTTTATGTTCATTGTTTAACTCTTAGTTTAAGTGACATCTTGTCTGGCCACATGCCCCCTGTGCCCAATGAGCTACAGCTGAGAACAGCAAGGGTGTGTGCATTCCGCATTATCTTCTTTTGACCACCCATTTGCAGGAAGTGCAATGAAAAAACATTGAATGGCTTGCTTTAAACTACACACTCAAGTTCAAAAAGGAAGTTTAAGGACTGTTTTACAAGGAGCATACACAGTATCTCTCCCCTCCTGCAGCAATTTGCCCATTAAAAATGAAGCCCTGAAGAGCAGAGAGTTTGATACTTCAGAAGAACTTAATTTAAAAAACAATATGTTCACCTCTCTGATTTTGTGGATTCTACTGATTAAGTTATTTTAAATACTAGGCTAACTACGGTATGGTTTTATATCCAAGTGTTTTTCTCCTATTATGGCAAGTGTGTTGGATTAATTTTAAAACATGGAACTATTTAAAAGAAATTAAATAAAGCACTTGACTATGCTTCCAATTAATACAAAGGACTGTATAGCTTTTAATTTGTTAGCCTGAATGCCAGTCTGGGGAAAAAATAGGATGTAAATAAAGAAACCAATAACAACATTAAGGAAAAGGAGTAAGGAGGTTTAGTGGCTCTGTCGGCTTTCTAAATATAGGAGGCTGGATCCAGATTTGCCCTTGTATGCATGGAAGGACAATGTCTAATCATGGAAAGAATGAGAATGTAGGGAAAAGACTCAGCAGTAACCATTCCTTCAACTCCCAGTACTATTTCCCACGAGCTTCCCTACAGAGCAGATTTGTCTGTTTTTTTTTTGGGGGGGGGAATAAAGGGAACTGCCACAGGAAATAGTAATCAGCAAATATTACCACTTCTACCCATGTACACTCCAAAAATGAAAGTGAGAATCCAAAGCAGTCTTGCCAAAGACTGAAGTACATTCAAGTTCCCCTGGATTATGACCTGTATCTTACAACGTTTAATGTTGGCTCTGTTAAACAAAAAACTGTAAAAAACAGAATTCTTGTTATATGTAAGTTATAAGTAAGTGGTTATAAGTAAGAATTATCCAGATGACCAGGCAAGTTAGTCCAACAGGCAAAGTATTGCGTTGTATTTTTAAAAGAACTTTTGGCACTATTACTACCTTTGGGGGAACCTTATCACTGTTACTGCTCAATAAAGCAGGAAAGCATGCAGATTTAAAGGACTAGTTTGTCACTCTTGTCCAAACAATGACCTCTTAAATTGGCTAAAAACAGAACTGCTGCAATATAAGCTGGTATACGTAGTTACCAATCCTGACAAGTGCAGAGAGGACCAGCTGACCCAGTTCATGGCTATTTTGAGAGTACTCATTAACATGGTCTACAATGACTGTCATCTGCAGGGCAGACCCATTTGGTGTCAGCCTACAGAAGTTGGCAGAGCTACGAATGATGTGTAACTAGAACAATGTTATATTGCTTTATGGTCACTGTGTCTAGATAGTCGTAATAAAAAAATAAATTTCAAAGTAGGTACAACTTCTAGTCAGATCAATGGATTCATCTATTGAGCACCTTCAATACAAGTATGTATACTTGTACTATATTGAAAAACAGAAGTTAGGATTTATGATTATGCAGTTTAATCTGGGTGTGTACAGCTTCTCCACTACTTTTTCTGTCCAATTTACCACAGGAAAATCTATTTAACTGCAAATGAGTGCATGAAAAGTTTCTAATAATTCTCAACCGATTACCTTCTATGAATACCACCTCACTATTTAAGTAAAACTATCTCAATCTTAATTTGGTCCTAATACAGGAAAGAAAAAAAAGAGAGAGAGATTTTGACTGCAATCCTTTACAGATTAAGGCAGTGGTTCTTAACTGAGGTCTCCTTGTAAATATAATTTGTTGCCAGGGACTCCCAAGCCTTAATTCAAGATTTAAATTTAGACTTAAATATTGGAATATTTACTCATTAAGGTCTTTTGGAGACTAGGATTCAAATCCCTGCTCAGACACTGGATGACCTTGGACAAGTCACATTCTCTAGTCTCAGAGAAAGCCAAAGGCAAACCCACTCTGAACAAATCTTGAAAAAAAAAATGCTGTGGTAAGTTCACCTGAGGGGTTGCCATAAATCAGAAATGACTTGAAGGCATATGACAACAAAGTGCTGCTGACAGGAGAAAGGTTCTTTCTAGCCATCATATCTATCCCTTTTGAAAACTGATTTATGGTGACCCCAAGGTGAACCATGGGGTTTTCTTGGCAAGATTTGTTGCCTTTACCTTTCTCTGAGGCTGAGAGAATGTGACTTGCCTGACTTACCCTGTGGGTTTCCATGGCTGAGTGGGGATTCAAACCCCGGTCTCCAGAGTCATAGTCTGGGTATGTACACATGTCTGCCACTAGGTCCCTTTCATCAGGGACGCAGCACCAGGGTGATCTATGCATACACTCAAACGGCTTCTTTGTCTGCAAGAGACAGCAATTTGGGTGGGCACATACATGCACATGCTGCCAGGTCCCTTTTGTCAAGGATGCGGCTGAGGCGAATAATGGGCAGAAAGGGACACAGTGGAAGGTGCATGCATGCCCAAACCGCTCCCACGTTTGCAAGCGAGGGAGCAGTTTGAACATCTGCCCTCCCCCTACCATGTCCCTGTTGCTCCTATTAGTGTCCACCAGCAGGGCTTTATAGACCACTCTGTGAGAGGTCCCTGGACGCCAGGTTAAGAACCACTGGATTAAGGAATAAACCTCACTGAAAACAGGCAATATATTTCTGAGAATAATGTAGCACTGATAGGAGTGGAGTGGTCTAGAAGTAACATTGCCTTTACTGGTCTTGGTCCAGGACCTGTCTTCTATAAATTGCAGAGGTTTGCTTGCAGAAAGGTACCTCTTATCAATTTGAGGGGACTCTACCCCCTAAGAGCACCACCATAAATACAATTCACTACAGTGCTTTGAACTTCTGTACAGCATTTTCCAGGAGCTAGAACAAATGGAACAACTATCGATGTTTATTTTCCCCAGAGCATTTCCACAAGCACAAACCTAAATTCAATCCATCTTTCCTATCTTCTCCTATTTTTCCTCCCTACAGAGAAACTGAACAAACCAAATTGCTTCAGAATGTTTTAAATATATCTCATTTAAAAGAAAATCAGGCTTCAATGCAATGTTAGCATTCTTATGCTATCTTTCATACCAGAAAACACATTTTTAAAAAATTACATACACTATGATATTCTATTAATCTACTACAGCTATCTGACAAATAGAAAAGTTACCTAGTGGTTGGTTCCGTCCAGCGTTAACACTGCGATTTACAATGAAGTTGCCTTGACGCCCTGCTTTTCAAAATCTGTGAATGTAAGCATGAACAAAATAATATAACGTAACACTTCAAGCATCCATTCAAAAGAAGACAACACATACCTTGCCAAGAACTACATGTAACTGTTATGCAGGAGCAACTGGTTGGAAAAATAAATCTATCTGCGTGTTAACATTTCTAACTTGTGAGCAACGAATGCTCAGCAACAGGTGATCCCACCCCCTTTCTCTACAGCAGCCGCACCGCTGTTTATAAACAGTCGCTTGAAGCGTCCATGAACGCACACTCTTTTACGTCAGAAGCAGATTGTCAGATCAGCCTGAATTAGGGGCTAAAGACTAGCTACTGGCCACGCTTTCTGCTTTAGGAGGCTGCTGTTCTACCTCTTCTCCCCCCCCGAAGTCCATCCAATGGTTTATACAGCTAAGGTTGCCAGAGCTTTTCTAACAGGACTTCTCTGCTTGTAAACAACCATGCTAACCACATGAATGCCTAATTGGTGACTTATCAACCTCCAGAGAAAAGACGGCAAGTTCCAACCAGATCAGATCCACAACTGGGCGCTCAACGCTAATGCAAGTTCTGCTCCTTCGGTGGGTCCGCTCCACCTGGGACGCTGCGAATCGGATCTGACACGAAAAAGACATCGCAACTGAACAGCGATGCGAATCCCGTGTTAAAATCGTCCAGACCCACCCATGGATCTGCGACGACAACACTTCGCAACTGGAATTTCTACCTGACATGCATTTCTTACAGGGCCCAGGCGCCCGGCCAGACAAAGAAGGTCCACACCCCAAAATAACTCCTTCCGCCCCCAACGCACTTCACCCAACCCCTTTCACTGTGGGCGAACCGAGACTCGCCGCTGTCCCCCGGCTATTCCTGAGGAGACAGCGCCGCTCCAGTATCTTCCCCGGCCGGAACCCTTCCCTCCTCCGGCCGCTGCGAAGCACACCCGCGGCCGGGCCTATCCGGGTGGTGCAGGAGCTAATCCGCCCCGCCCTGCTCCGGCCGTCCCGCTTGGCCCCCCCTAGGTCTCCAGCCAGTCAGCCCCTCACCTCCGGATCCTGAGCGCTCCCTCGTCGACCTCGCGGGCACAGAAAGGCCGAAGACAGACGACGCCACCCGGACCCCGAGCAAGCCCAGTCACTTCAGCGGCGGCGGACTGAAGAGGGAGGATCCTCCTGACAGAGTCCCGCCGTCGCCACTCCCTTCTGCGCATGCGTGGGTGCGCCTCCGCGGGCCGGTTGACCCAGATTCCGGCGCATGCGCACCTTGCCTTATACCCTCACTTCCGCACTACAGTGTGACGCGATTGTAGGAAAGCCGACTTTCTCTCTCGATTGGAAAGAGGGAATAGTATCGCGCATGCGCTGGAAAGGGGAGGCGGGGAGGTAGTCTTATGATTTCGGCCACCATTTCGTGTTGAAGTTCTTATGGACTCCTAAAATGGTAGAGAAAGTTTTTTGGTAACGCCAGGAAATTCAGATGGGGTTAAGAGGGATGGGATGGTAGTTTTAACTTGAGTGGGAACTTCTTGCTTCTCAATAAACAAACAAACAAACAAAAAGATGAGGAGACTGAATGGAGAGAAGAGCATATCCAGCAATTACTATGATGGCAAAAAACAAGAAGACCGTGCATGGTGTATGCAAAAGCGGTCCCTGTGGAATTTGAAACAGAAGCAAAAAAGTGCTACTTGCATTATGAAATTTCACTTTCACTAGGGAGTAAAATCTTTTGAATCGTTGTAAAGATATTAGAATTGGAGGCGCTCAGCTTTTGAAATGGGGTGACTTGGATGAAGAAGGTTGCTGGGCAAGCTGGAGGAAGAAAATAAAAGACCCAGCAATCAGAAATGGGTCTGCTTGGCTTCATATGATTTTTTTTCCCCAATAGATGCGATGCCACACAAACCATCATTCCATTAATGCGAGTTAAAGAAGGCATGAATAGTACCTTAGTTTCCAAGATGAGAGAAGTAATAGTCTATATTCTGTAATAGTCAGGCTTCCTTTGGGGAGTTGCATTCAATGCAGAGGACCTCATTTTAGGAAGTATATAGACCAGCTGGACTGGGTTCAGAGAGGGGCAACTAGGCTGATAAGAGGTAGGGAGAACAAAACATGAAGAAAAATTGAGGGCGTTGAGCATGTTCAGCATGGTGAAGAGAAGACTGAGGGGTTACATGATTGCACTCTTTAAATATCTGAAGAGCTGTCACAAAGAGGAGGGTGCAAGATTGTTTTCTGCTGAGTGTAGAATTCACTTGAACATTATTAGAAGAGCTGTTCCACGTTAGAACTAATTATCTAGAGAGGTGATGAGGTCTTTGTTTCTCTAGATGTCTTCAAAAACAGGCTAGACAGCTACCTGCTGAGGGTGCTCTAACTCAGTGGTACTCAACCTGGGGTCTGTGATCCTCAGGGATCTGCGATATCCTCACAGAGTGTCTGTGAAAAACTGGAAGGCGGCTCAGCCTGTCTTCCCCACGAAAGAGTGGCAACATGACAGGAACCAAGGCAAAAGGAGGCTGGCTGACTGGCTGGTTCTGCGCATTGCCTGTTACATGGCTGCTCTGCTGCAGGAAGGAGGAGTGATCAGCAGCTGAGTGACAGAGTTGACAGCCAGTCAGCTTTTGCCCTTCTCTGTCTTTCCAATCCTTTCCAATGGAGTGCAGTTCTGGTGTACTATCAGAAATGCTTAGCCTCTGTATTTTCTAACTTCACCAGGGAGAGAGGAGACTAGATGGACAAAGGGGGGGGGAGGCGTAATGAAAAACAAAAACAAACTGGAGCAGTGCCCTGTCTTCTCATTTGGCTTCACCCCTCCCTGCTATCCTTTTTTCAAAATTGGCTGCCACACTGCATCAAGGACCCCAGTTGGAGTGGGGGGCACATAAGAAGAGGGGGCAAGCAGGTTCCACCTTCTGGCAAGACATTGAAAGTAGGAGCAAAGGATCACTAATAGCCAAAATAAGCTGCCCTTTGATTCAGATGAAAGTGTGTGTGCGCTTATGAGTTGGAAATAAAGAGGTGTGATTGGGGTATTTTACAGAGGGATTGCTTTAACCCCCATTTTTTGCATTCAACCTCCCTCTCCCCTTTTGCCTTTTCCCCCTCCCTTCTTTGCCTATCTCAGTCTTCTCTCCTGGTGAAAAAGGCAAAAAAAAAAAAAGTGTGTGTGAGAGCATTTTGGGTGGAATGGATGGCTAGAAAAGGGGAGGGAGAGAGAGAGGGCAAATGCTGGCTGGCTTAATCTGCCCATTGCCGTTCAGTCCACTCCAGCCTTAAACTAGCAGGAAGAAGCAGAAGAAAAGTTTTCCACCCCTCTTCCAGTGCCTCTCAGGGAAGTGTGTATTTACATATTTCTCCCTTCTCTCCCAGTTTGAAGACTCTTGATGAGCAATTTTAAATACATATTTGATGCACTTTAGGGTTTTCAATCTTGAATTAACTCTTAGGGGGCTGTGGCAACAAAAGATATTTAAACAGGGGTACTGGTAAAGGTTAAGAATGACTACTCTAATTGGATTTTCTGCATTTTCCTGTTTGGACTGGATGGCTTATGAGGCCCTTTCCAACTCTATGACTTGATCATCTGATTGGTCTCCACAAACTAAATTATAATGATAAGGTATTTGGGGCATTTTCATGCCACAGTGGCACAACATTTGGATCTGAGGGATGGATCCCACAGGTCCATATGGATATCCATTTGTGTAAGGCCACTTTGGACCACTGACGATTCATCTATCAAATTCATAGACACACACTAAACCACAAAAATTATGGACCCCCATAATTCATTTCCACCATCGGGGTACAGTGGAAATCCTCAGTGGATTTCCATTGTGGAAATCCTCATAGACTTGTATGATTGTTACATCGGATTTACATCCAAACATTGCCAATTCCTCTCCATCTCCATGTTTTTGAAGATTCTTTGCCATTGGCAAACTAATCCAGATCCTGTCTTGGGGTCCCATCATCACCATCACCAATTTGTGGTGGTGGTGAAAACCAGAAAGACAGAATTAACATCAACACTCCACCTACATATTCTTAAGTCTTAGGCTATTTATTATAGACAGTCACAGATAAACAAATATATGCAGTCGCGTTAGGGAAAAACACAGACGTGAATTTCTGGGCACATTGCTTGCATTCCAATCCATAACATGGCATATAAGGCATCACATATTCACTACATTACACACTTCCAAGGGTTAATACCAAGCCATCAAGTCAACTTCAACTTATAGTGAACATATGAATAAGATACCCCCACGTCATTCTGTCATCAACAGCCCTGCTCAGGTCTTGCAGACTCGGCTGTACTTTCCTTGATTGAGACTATCCACTTGTATTGTGGTCTTCCTCTTTTACTACTGCTGTCTACCTTGCTGTTGTATCTTCAGGTTGTTTCTGATCCTAAGGTGACCTTATTATGAGGTTTTCTGGGGCTGAGAGTGTGTGTGGCACACCCAAGGCCACTTAGTGGGTTTCCATGGCTGAGTGGGGAATAAAACCTTAGTCTCCAGGGTTGTCCAATGTTTAGACTACTACACCGTGCTGGCTACCTTGCCAGTCATCATTGTCTTTTCTAGTGAATCACGCCTTCTCATGAAATGTCCAAAGTATTACTGTTTCAGTTTAGTCATATTGGCTTCTAGGGTGAATTCAGGCCTGATTTGCTCTAAGACCCGTTCATTTGTCATTTTAGCAGTACATGGTATCCATAGAACTCTTCTCCACAACCATATTTCAAATGAGTTGAATTTCTTCCTATTGGCTTCACTGTCCAGTTTTTGCAACCATACATAGAAACTGGAAATACAATGGCATGGACAACTAACTTTCATATTCAGTAATACATCTTTGTACTTCAGAATTTTGTCTAGAGCTTGCTTGGAGGTTCTAGCAGGGGAGCGCAGCTATCGTATACCCTTGACCAATGAACGGTACACTCCTTCTATTTGGGATGGTCGTCCTCTTCCACCGAGCGCGCAGCTTCAGGAGGGACACACATGGAGTGGTGAGGGAGGAAGGGAACACCCGCCTAGCCAGCCAGATCAGCCGAATCAACCCTGGTGATCCATGAGGTGACAAATGTCGCAGCCAGATCGCCCTCACATCTGATTAATGACTGAGCCAAAGTATGGAAAATCTTGAATTATTTCAGTGTCTTCATTATCTGCTAGAAACTAGACAAGATTCTGAAGTATAAAGACTATTCTTGAATATTAAAATTAGGATTGTCCGTGCCATTGTATTTCCAGTTTCAATGGACAGTGAAGAAAGCTGATACGTAAATCGTGAGCACCCTTACATAGCTATAAACATCCCTATGCCTATTTTAGCATAGCCAAGTTGTTTCTTCTACCAGCATGTCTGGGTTGGTTATCAAGGTGGAACAGCATTATCGTCCTGAAGGCTGTGTTGCAGCCTCCTCTTCTTTTGCAGACTGCAAAGCAGGATGATTTCAGCCTCTGGAATCATCAGTTTCCTCCCTGGGTCTCTGGCTTTCTTTTTTAGGGGTACTAGGGGTCTTTTTATACTGAATCTCTGTGTCACTATCTCTTTCTCTCTATGCCAAGACTAGTCTGTTTGGGGGTTTTGTGACAGGAATGTGACATCCAACACTTCTTTCCACATTATATTCAGACAAGGCATTTCTTATTTGGGCAAGGCATGTCAGCGTCTCTGTCTCTGTCTCTGTCTCTCTCTCTCTCTCTCTCTTCTTCATCTGGAGTGGGTAAAACCCTTGTCTTCTCCTGGGAACCTTTTTGGGAGTATCAGTGGTCTCCGTGAGACTTTGTGTTCACTGCTAAATAAGTCAGCTTAGCTGGCAATGCACTGTAGTTCTTCTCTGAGGTGAAGTCTTTCTTCATCATCTCACAGGTGTGAGGCAATCTTGCAATGACTTGCCCATTCTGCTATCTCCTGGGGCTTTCACATATTTCCTTCTTCAGCACAGCTTCCTTCTTTACTGTAAGCTTGTTGTTTCTAGAGGCTTGATGCGTCTGTAGAGCATAAGCATAACTCACTGCAGGAACACTTTTTCCTATAGTGTTGCCATAGATTTTTCGCAGCATCTTCAGCAACCATGAGTGAGTCTACATGAGTATTATTGTTATACAGCAATTGTTGTACATACAGCTGTGTCATACATAATGTGGTACCTTTGCAAGCTTTTTCATGCCTTGTGTGTGTGTGCGTGTGTGGGTCTCTGCTTCCTAACTATCAGGGATGCCTAGGTTTTCATATTTGTTTGGTCAAAGCATAGAAACTCAAGGATCCAGGTGCTTTTTAATATAGATCCACCCTAAATCTCTGCTTCATCATGTATCACATTGCTACTCACAGATAAAAGTAAAATATAGATCTCATATATTGCTGCACTGCCACAGTGCAAAACCATGGATCTAAGCATAGATCTAGATGATTTTAACATAGGATCCCTCCTAAACCACTGCCAAATCATGTGTTACCTTCCTGCGCACAGACTTAAACACATAAACCACAGATACATTGGTGTACCACCTGTGTGTAAAATGTAGATCCAAGTCATGGATCATTATGGGTCCAGATGCTTTTTACAGGGCCTCCATCACAAACCACAACCTAATCATTCATCCAACTTGTTGCCACAGACTTAAGCACAAATCTCATATCCGTAATATTGTTATGCTACCAAAGTGCAAAAATATGGATCCAGATCATTGATTCTAATATATTATTTTGTCTTAGGATTCACTTCAAACCACCACTGTGCACAACTGTGAAAAAACATGACAATTAATAACAATGTGTGGTTCAAAAACAAAACATTTTTATATCTATGTCAATAGTAGCCTAATGCTGGTGTCTCAGTGCTATAGTGTTAGGCTAGTATTGACCTGACAGTACGTCATCATCATCAGGAGGATTATCAGAAGGCAAAATTGGATTATAGTGTCAAGACAGTGTTGATGGTTGGATCTCAATCTCAGGAGCAGACAAGGTTGATGTCAATGGTTAGAGATCCTCTGAGGGATTTTTTTTTCCTGGAACATTTTGGAAGAACATTGTAATAGGAAATTGTTCTCTCTTTCTAATTCATCAAAGTGTTATTGCAGAGATTGTAATGTTTCTGTGATGATACAGGTGACTTAAATGCTGTGTTCCATCCAAGGATGATATTCCATAATTTTGTCCTTTAATATCTGTGCAGTTTGAAAAATTTTGGCAAATTTCTCTATGGTCTACATGCCTGGTTTTGCTTCCATTTCTTCCTCTCTTTTTTAACAAGTTCCTAGAGTCTTCCTTGAATAACAGCTCTTCATGGCCATCAATAAGTTCCTCCACTTCCTCATCCAGCAGGTCAGCAAATAAGTCTCCACCAATTCACCGTGCTACTTGGATGATTCTCTTAACTTCTCCATTGATCCCAGGGATGGCCTGAAAATCATCTACAACCTCACTCCACAAGTTTTTCCAGCAGGCATTGAGCATTTTGGGTTTTTAATTCATCCATTGCAGCTTTGATGAAGGTTGTGGCATCAGCAGTAGTGAAGGATTTCCAGGACTGCATAATGTCTTTATAGGGGTCTGCCTCAGCTGCTGATAAAATGCAGTCAAATTCCAGTTGGGTGTACGTGGCCTTGACAAAACAAACAATGCCTGGTTGAGGGGCTGAATCAATGAGTGTGTATTGGGAGGTAAGAAGACAACACTTAAGGTTTCATTTTCATAAACAGATTCAGGATGCATTGTTTGCTATTAAAAGGACTTTAAATTCCAACCCTTCCTACTGCATTTTTTTTTAAATTTTGGGATGAAGCATTTGTGAAACTACTCTGTAAACAAGATGGCTGTCACCCACGCTTTCTTATGGTGCTGCTAAATAAGATTGTGCTGCGGATAATTTGTTTTTGTTTTTAAGAGCAGGTGGGTTCTTGGATTTGTACACTATGCCTGGCTTTATCATATGCCCCACAGAGTTGCCACATAGAACCAGAAGTAATCTGTCCTTCAATTATTTATGTCCTGGGCATATTTTACCAGAAGAGACTGGTTTCATTGCAGTTGAACACCTGCTTTGGATGGTAGTCTTTTTCCTCAACCCATTTCTTAAATTGCTCTGGAAATCTGGCAGCAGCTGCTTCATTGGCAGAGGCAGCTTCTCCACTCAGTTTTATGTTTTTAAGTCCAAACCTGTTCCTATATCTGTGCAACTATCCCTTACTTACAGTAAAGGGCTTGGTGGCACTCATTTGAGGGGATGCCCCGCTGACAACTTCATGTAGCCTCAAAAGTTTGTGGCATAAGACATTGATGTTAATGGGAATTCATTTTCTATTCATGTCCTCCAGCTACAAATTGAATGCCTTCTGCATTTTAATTAAGGACCTATTATATACTGTGGAGGTAACTGTTGTAGTTTGAGGTACAACAGGAATACTAGCATGAATTTATTTTTCCTTCTTCAGAATTTCATGAATGAAAGATTCATTCTTACCATCACACAAATTGTACTATCCTGCATCACACATTGATTTTCATGTATTATTTCCTTCTTCATCCTTTCTGCCACAATTAATGTAAAAAATATTTTAATCATTGTTCAAAAGAGAAATAGGCCTGTAATTCTTAGGCTCTGTCACATGGCGTTCTTTTGGTATCAAAGCTTTGTTAGCATTACACCAACTATCTGGAATTTCCTGTAATTAAAATTGAATTCATCAGTTATTGCAATGGTAGAAACAGTTGATCCTCCAAGTTTTTTATTATAGGTTGCCAGAAGGCCATCCTTCCCGACAGCCTTCCCTGCTTTCACGTTCTTAAAAGCCTCTACAACTTCCACCACTGTAAAAGTAGCAATAAATCTCATTCTCTTATCATATCTAATTCTTAGTAGATGCCAGCCAGCATCTACTTAATTCTTATTTTCCTGTTTTTTATTAGTATTAAAGAGTTACACTTATAACATGCCTACTTTGTTTAAGAGAGAGTAGAAAGAGTAGAAAGCTGTTGTCCCATGTCTACCAGAAACTTAACGTATAGTATAATATAATATAATATATTATAATAAAATATAATATAATGTAATATAATGTGGAGAGAAATTGGTGTGTGTGTATGTATGTGTAAAATTTTCTCCTAGAAAAAATAAGGAAGAGGGAGAAGGTGCTGAGCCCTTAACTTCTCCAGAACTCAGGGAAGGAAAGGGAGTTTGAATCTTCAAGGAAAGGTTTGGTGGCAGCACTACTTCCACTGAACTGGGAAAAGGTGGACAAGCCTGAGCAAAACCCAGCCACTCACTGGCTTCCCTTTTCACAACACCTTACTATCCCAGATCTTCATAATCAGTTTCTTCTCTATAAACCATTTTCCTGTTTTATTTAAAAAATCAAAATCTTTTATTTAAAAATCATATCTCATCTTTCTCTCAGTTTCTTGAACCATACTCTTAGAAATTTTTCTGTAAGATTTTTGTTTCTTTTTACAGTGATGACTTAGTTGAATCATAGAATCAAAGAAATGTAGAGTTGGAAGAGACCACACAGGCCATCCAGTCCAACCCCCTGCCATGCAGGAATACCCTCAAAGCACTCCCGACAGATGGCCATCCAGCCTCTGCTTAAAAACCTCCAAGGAAGAGACTCCACCACACTCCGAGGCAGCATATTCCACTGCCGGATAACCCTGACCGTCAGGAAGTTCTTCCTGAGGTTCAGGTGGAATCTCCTTTCCTGTAGCTTGAATCCATTGCTCCTTGTCCTGGTCTCTGGAGCAGCAGAAAAGAAGCCCTCTCCTTCCTCTACATGGCATCCCTTCAAATATTTAAACATGGCTATCATGTCCCCTCTTAACCTTCTCTTCTGCAGACTAAACATCCCCAGCTCTGTAAGTCTATCCTCATAGGGCATGTCTTCCAGGCCTCTCACCATTTTGGTCTCCCTCCTCTGGACTTGCTCCAGCTTGACCATGTCCTTCTTGAATTGGGGTGCCCAGAACTGGACAAAGTATTCAAGATGAGGTCTAACCAAAGCAGAGTAGAGTGGTACCAGTACCTCCCTGGATCTAGACACCATATTCCTATTGATGTAGCTGAGAACTGCATTGGCTTTCTTGGCTGCCGCATCACACTGCTGACTCATGTTCAGCTTGTGGTCTATTAAGACTCCTAGATCCCTTTCACACGTACTACTATCCAGCCATGTGTCCCCCATCCTATATTTCTGTATTCCATTTTTTCTACCTAAGTGTAGGACCTTATACTTCTCTTTGTTGAATTTCATTTTGTTAGCCGTGGCACAGCTCTCCAATCTGTCCAGGTCATTTTGAATTTTGATCCTGTCCTCTGGCGTATTAGCAACCCCTCCCAAATTGGTGTCATCTGCAAATTTGATGAGCATGCCCTCTATTCCTTCATCCAAGTCGTTGATGAAGATATTGAACAGCACTGGGTGCAGGACAGAATCCTGTGGCACCCCACTAGTCACTTCTCTCCAGGATGAAAAGCAGCCATTCATGATCACCCTTTGGGTTTGCTTGGTTAACCAATTACAAATCCAACTAACAGTAGCCCTGTCCAGCCCGCATTTTACTAGCTTCTTTGCAAGGATGTCATGGGGAACTTTGTCAAAGGCCTTACTGAAATCGAGAGATGCTACATTCACAGCATTCCCTTCATCTATCAAACTAGTAATTCTATCATAAAAAGAGATAAGATTAGTCTGGCATGACTTGTTTTTGAGAAATCCATGTTGACTTCTCGTGATTACCGCCTTGCTTTCTAAGTGATTAGAAACTGACTGCTTAACAATCTGCTCCAGGATCTTTCCGGGTACTGATGTCAGGCTGACTGGGCGATAATTAGTTGGGTCATCTTTTTTTTTTCCTTCTTGAAGATGGGGACAACATTTGCCCTCTTCCAGTCTGCTGG